>CM077161.1:155463796-155511881 GCA_039583875.1 Platanthera guangdongensis | reverse complement strand
GTTGTAATGGGCGCTTTATATGATGTGGAGGTGCTTCCACAGGTCCGGGAATGAGAAAAAATATATCAGCCTATCCCTTTAAATGAGCAAGATGTAGTGAGAAATGCTTATATACTAGAGGTCCATGCCAACCAAAATAAAATCATTTCCTCAAGAAAAGATAGGTGACCGAGAACGTAGGTTGTAGTCACATGGTATGATATGTTTGAGTGACTAGAATATAGTGTTGAAAAAGACGCTGCGTTTTGTTTAGTTTGTTACTTATTCAAGAATGAAACCACAAGTACTGCTGCCAGGGGAGATGCTTTTGTCAGTGAAGGAGGATATAGGTATGGAATAAACCTGACGGATTTACAAAACATGTTGGCAAGATTAATAGTTTCATCATATAGCACTCCAGAAATTTGAAGGTTAAAAAACCCCAAAAGTCTATCATTATTTCTCTTAATAAACAATCAGATAAAACAAAGTTTGAAAACAAATCACGATTACAAGCTTCTTGAAATGCTTGAGATTTCTCTTGCGACAGGGATTATCCCTACGTGGGCATGATGAGAGTCACCATTCACTAATAGAGGAAATTTCTCCAGCTTTGCAGTGGCTTGCCGATATAGATGAAGAAGTTGGTAAGTATGTGCTGAAAAATGGCCCGGGAAACAATCAAATGACCGCGCTTTCAATTCAAAAGATATCATTAATGCTTGTGCCAAGAACTACAAAAAATTATAATGCAAGAGCTTGGAGTATAACTACTTCTCAATTTTAGCTGATGAATCGGTGACGTGTCACATAGAGAACAATTGGCCCTTTGTTTGCGTTATGTTGATGGGGAGGAAGATAATATGAGCGTTTTTCTCGGCATTGTGCATGTTCACGATACTACTGCCATGTCTCTTAAAACTGCAATTAAATCATTGTTAATTGACCCATTCCTTGAATTGTCTAAAATCCATGGTCAAGGATATGATGGTGCAAGTAATATGAGTGGTGAAATAAATGGACTCAAGAGTCTAATTTTGAAAGAAAATCCATCAGCTTATTACATCACTGTTTTGCTCATCAGCTTCAGTTAACCGTAGTTGCAGTTGCTAAAATAAATGATGATTGTCAATGGTTTTTTGAAGCAATTTCGACGCTATTAAATGTGGTTGAGGTCTTGCAAGCGAAATGAGATGCTTAGAGAAAGTCAAGTGCAAAAGGTTGCTCAGGCACTAGAAGATGGTGAACTACAAACAGGGTCGGCTTTAAATCAGGACACTTTCTTGGGTCGGCGGGGGATACTCGTTGGGGCTCACATCACAAGACATTAATCCATCTATTATTTCTTTATATCCTGATATGATTGCTACACTTTTGAAGATTGGTAAGAGTAAGGAAAATGATCGGGGGGAAGGCACAGGGTGTACTGTTGCATTAGAATCGTTTGACTTTGTTTTGATGATTCATGTGATGACAACTATATATTGGTTATACACATAAATTAAATCTGCTTTGCAAAGAAAAGATCGGATATTATTAATGTTATGTCTTTTGTAAGTTGACGAAAAGACAATTGCAATTTGCGTGATGATGGTTGGACACTCTGTTCAACAAGGTCTTACTTTTTGTGATAAATTTAGTATTCATATTCCTAAAATGAATGATCTGTATGTTCGCGCGAAAGATCAGACGATTGTTGAAGACTACACATATTTGCATCATTATCGGGTGTCAATTTTCAAAGGTCGTTGATTTACAATGCATGAGCTTAATAACAGGTTTGATGAGGTGAGTATGGAGTTGCTCCATTGTATGCTTGTTTGAATCCCATTAACTCCTTTGGCTGTTTGACAAGCAAAAAATAATCAGACTTGCAGAGTTTATCCTAGTGATTTTTCAAGTTTCGGAGTTGTTTAATCTTGAATTCAGCTAGACAATTTCATTGTGGATATGAAAAACGACGAGAGGTTTTTTGACTTGAACGACCTTGGTCATCCTCTATGAAACTTGTTGAAACGGGGAAACATATTGCTTTATCAACAATTATACAAGTATTGAAGTTCGTACTAATTCTTCTGTGGCCACTGCAAGTGTTGAAAGAGTCTTTTAGGCATGAATTAATATGTCAAGAACAGATTACGCAATAGTTTGGGCGATCAGACATGAATGACTGTTTGGTACATCATTGAAAGAGACGCATTTTTGAAAGTTTCAGATGATGATGTTATTGATCGTTTCAAAAAATGAAGACTCGTCGCGGAAACTGTAATTTCTTCTGGTATTTGGTAATTTCAATTAAGACATTTTTATGTAATGGTGTATGATTTAAATATCAGAAATTTTCATTTTCTATATTGTAGCTATAAATTTTTTTTTTGTGCACCCCTTTTTAAATCATGGATCCGCCACTGCATGATGAAGAAAATTTGAACTTGTTATGTAAATGACTAAAATATCTTGTGCTTCTTATATATTTAATAAGTTATTCTATGCATCATGAATCCCTATATATATCTTGCAACAAATTTTGGAATGTTGGGAGATATCATTATCCGCCGCCGTAACATTGCTAAAAACAGAGAATTTGTCCTATGACGTTTCGCTATGCATGAAATGACACCGTAGAGTTTCACGCATGAAGCAACTTTTTCACAATCAAAGTTCTTTTTATGCATGGAAGGAGGGCTCCGAGACTTTCTCGAAATGGCATTATAATGGGGCGCATAGTCCGATGGCCTGATCAAAATTTATAGCCACCGAAAGTGAATTTTCACACAAAAAGGCATTTTTTGTGAATTGATGGAGAGCTCCGAAATCTTCTAGAGAATATATTATGTGCCAAAATGGGAGGATCAGATCAAAAGTTATCTTTTTGAAAGAAATTTTAAGTCATTAATTGATGGTATAACTCACACTAATTCTCATGCATGCATTCGTTCTTGTTGAATTTAGTATATGTACCTAGGGCAAGACTTTACGCTGGAAGTACTATATATGTTAGAATAAGTTGAAGAGGCAGCTGACTTAAGAGAGGTAGCGCAATGTTAGGATAAGTTGAAGCTGCCCTATCGTCATTTGTTACTATGACTGCTGCCTTATCTTCTCTTTACTGGATTGACTTCAATTCATGTTTGATAGAGAAGCTTTGATTTAGGCTCTGTTTGGGGAGATTTATTTTCCCCGGTCAAGCGGTCACGACCGCATGAATCGCACCTTAATTAAGTCCTGTTCATGCGCTCGTGACCGCTTGACCGATGAAAATAAGCCTCCCAAACATTGGATCTTTCCAGGCTATGGTAGCTCCAGATGGGGATCGATGGATGACTAATGCTCCGGCTCGTGAATGGATCGTTGGAGGAGGTAAAAGGACATTGCGGGTAGGCGACGTGGGACAAATCACATACGATCAATCATGGATATTCGCTTTTTATCAGTCTCTCTGTCATTGTCTTGCTTGAATCTGCACTCCGAATCCGTATTTTCCGACCCCTCTTTTCGACATAAACTCATTGAAATTTGAGTTGCTCAAAGTCTCCATTGATAGAAAGTTTATAACAAGGCGCATAAGGTCACAAACATGCGGAATATGTAATTAAAAATTAACAACTTGATGCGGCCTATGCGAGCAGGATCGACATGAACATAATTATTAATTCCTACGTATAGTGTGATCAATAAAAAATTAATCACTTGTAAAATTTATGCGATCACAAATAATGAAGTTATGAAAACAAAACAGTACGCTATCGCAGATTAAGTGCGAAAAAAGAAAATTAAATTGCGTAACGTTTTTGGACTCGGCTTCATGTCTCATAATGGCCGACATTCTCAGAGAGCACCAGTATTCCTCCAAATGAAGTTCGTGGTAATGTTGAGAGGAAGTGCATACACAATTCTTATACTCTTAATAAAAGGACCAATTGACTTGGAAGCTTGGATGAAGAGCCTAGTATTTTCTGGAGACAGATGAAGTTTTCTTCCCGCAACAGTGGAGAAGATCTTGCCAACTGCCAACGTAAAACTCCTCCCGAGTTTCTTCGAGTTCAGCGATGGTATCACAGGAAAATCAAAACCCCTGTTGATTTTCTGCCAAAACTGTGAATAGATGGATCTGCAAGGATGCAAAGGAGAAAGTGGAGAAGGATAACGGAATCTCTATCACTCAAGTTCACGCCTGGATCGTCACAATTGACCGCTCCTAAACCCCTTAATAGGATAATAGGGTTAGACTTATTAGCTTTGTTTCCAAAGCATCCAATATCGATTAATTACAAATTGTCCCTTGGATTAAGATGGACAAAAAATAAGGTCATTCCATAGCGTGCCGAGAGTGAGACCAAGATTGCGCAAACTAAAGTCTGAATAGTCTAGCCCTCTATCACGTCTTTCGACAAACTCCCGACCAAATCCATTTTGACGCCACTCGCGAAAGCTCAAAACTCGTATTGATGAAACGCTGATCGGAGACGACTCGATTGAATTGTCCACTCATAATTAGGAAAACTTACATCCATGGCACGATCGACCACCAACTTACCTGTCTAATACCATGATGAAAAAATATATAAAAAAACCCATCTAAAATCTACAAATACAATGTAAACCTCAAGTCTCAGTTTAGTTCTTATATTTTTGTATTTCAACTATATATACCTATTTCAAACTTGATAAATCATACGTAGAATACTTTGAGCGGAGTATTCCTAACAATTCATACTAGTAGAGCTAAACAGAAGATTTGATGGAAGTAGTTGAGCACCATACTTGGACAGGAAAGTACATAAATGCTGAAAGAAGCCCAGGCGGCGCATGATATTTTATTTTATATGTATATTATGAATATAATTCATTGGGCATTGCACAGCAGTCTTTCACTCATCTGCAGCTGCTTCTTCAAATCTATTCTCACAGGCATGCAAGCTACTGCAAATCTATAAGAATTTCAAATGTCAACTCACCTGGGTTTTCCTTTTCAGTTTCAGCTGAATTCTATATTATTTCGAGCCCGGTGCTGAGATTGATGGTGAGAGATGCGGTATTAATGGCTGTGCACGTACGTACTCAAACGCGCGTTTGAATGGGAAACAATTCTTTCAGGAGCACTAGCTGTAGTGCTATATATGAGGTTATTAATAACTGAGGGTTTGTTTGGTGAGGCGTTTTTGCCGGTTGTTTGGAGCAAATGCAGCCGGACGGTGGGTAAACATACATGTCGCGTTTGAGCCCGCAGCTCAGTAGGAAATGGAGGAAAATGGTCATATTTGAACCGCGATCTTCCCCCTCTGTTTCGATCAGCAGTCCTTCTCCACCCGACGGCGACTCCAAACACCGAACCGAACGAAGGCTGAGTTCAGGGTCATTAATTGGGACCAGTGAATATGATCTCAGGTCATCATCTTAATTCATGGTGCATGTTCTCATGGCATCTCTTATCTTGAAAATTTTTTTTCCTGCGCTACCGTTTCCAGAGGAAGGAGCGCGGGTAGCGCAGGAGCCGTACGATGAGCTTTAAAGAACGAGTTCTCTTTGTATTTTTTTGGTTTTTTATTATTGTAAATCACAATCGTTGAATTTAAGACTGGACGGCTTAAATCTCACCCGCTCACAGAGGAGGGAACACTACCCGTACGAAACAATTACTACTTGCCTTGGTGTTTGTTAGATTAGCGCAGGATTCTCCCATGATCTTTTCTCAAAGTGGGAGATCATGGGGTTGACTAGTTAACTCCACCTATCATGAACTCGACATAAAGAGGGAAACATGGGGGGGAGGGGGGGGGGGGGGGGGGGGAGGGGGGGGGGGGGGGGGGGGGCCCTCTCTCTCTCTCCACCAAAAAAAACCCGCCCCCATTAAGGGGAAACCGTCTTCGCCGCCGACCAGGCCGCCGCCGCCGGCGGTCAGGTCGCCACCGCCGGCCAGGCCGCGGCCGCCGCAGCCGCTGGCCATGCCGCGACCGCCGGTTAGGCCGCCGCAGCCGCCGGCAAGGCCGGCGACAGCCGGCCAGGCCGGTGGCCGCGGGCCCCGGCCCCGGCCACCGCCAGCAAGGCCGTGGTTGCCAGGCCGGTGGCGGCCAAGCCGCCGCCAGCCAGGCCACCTCGGCCTCGTTGCCAACCTAGCCGCCGCCGGCCTTGGCACCGGCCAGGCCGCCGCCTGGCCGCCGCCGCTCGGTCGCCCCACCACCATCAGCGGCTTGCCCACCGTCCGATCGTGATATGCTCTCCTCGCCGTCCGATCTGGTGTGTAACCACCTACTAACCCACCAAGTTAGTGGTGGGGCCCGCCATAATCCTCTCCAGGATGCCATAAAAGGAGCCCCCTGACCTTCTCATAATTCACCTTTTTGGCTCCCTGTCATCTTCTTCCTCAGGCGATAGCTCTGCCGGACTCCTCTCTCGGATCATCCTCCAGCCACCTCGAGCCAACAGTGTGCCGCCAGCAGGAAAATGCCCAAGTACTGGAACACGCGAAAGGAGTAGGAGGAAGACCACTGCGAGTGGACAAGCGCCATAGCCACGCTCCAAACTTCAAAGCTCCATAGCCAATTCTCGGATTCTAGTATCCAAGTTGCTCCCGCGGCCCAGCCTGTTGCCCGCTAGGATTTGAAGTCTCTCTCTCTCCCCTAAGGTGTAACAGGGAGCGGCCCGTCGTCCCCGATTCTTCGAACACATTGTAATCAAAAGTAGCTAGTGGAATTTGACCGGCACAGATCCGTTCACATAGTTTTTTACCCGGTTCAAGGGTTTTTCCATGTCATCACACCTTCTGTCAATCTTTTCTTTTCATTGACTGTGTGCGCGCTCGACCGCTCCATAAGCTAAGACGGTACAAGTAAATTCGGTCCGACCGGGCATCGAGTTAGCCCGTAATTATATATATATATATATATATTATATATATATATATATATATATATATATATATATATATATATACATATATATACTGTTGGAACACCCTATTACTGATTTGGGCAAGGATCACTATGTCCTTTAGGAAATCTGTTTTGACCTCCTTGTATAGATCTAAAGGTCAATTAGAACTGAGTCTAAGGGTTAGTATTTAGGTTTGAAAGCTGCCCTCAAGACCATCAAGACCAGATATTTCAGTTCAAGAGACTAAGTCATTTCGTCGAGCTCAGGACGACGAATCGTCGAACTCCATTCGACGATCTCTGAGCTCACCTCGACGAATCGTCGAACTCCATTTGACGATCTCTGAGCTCACCTCGACGAATCGTCGAACTCCATTCGACGATCTCTGAGCTCAACTTCAACGAGTCGTCGAACTCCATTCGACGATCTTCGAGCTCAAATCGACTTTCCTATCTCTAGTTTGTTTCCCTATCTCTGAGCTCAGTTCGACGATAGTTGAGCTCAGATCGACGCTTTCTGCTTTAGTCTAAGTCCAGACTCTGAGCTCAGTTCAACGATAGTTGAGCTCAGGTCGACGTTTTTCTAGAGAGATCGACGTTTTTCAAGATTCAAATTTAGACAGTTATGGAATTATTCTCAGCATTTATGTCAAGGATCTTGTAGCAGTTTCAATTAATCTGGAGCAAGTTTCAAGGGATTTTCAAAGGAATGTTTTATTGGACTTTCCTCCAGAAGACAAAATGCAGTTAAAGAAGTCATTTATGACAGACTAACGACTATCTTGGACAGAGAATCATTCTATTCAGATCTGAGGAATAAAAGATTTATTCATATTCTGCTGGTGAAGAACAACAATTATTACAACAACAACAGAAAGAGAAAGAGTTGCAGATATTCACAGACAGAATTCATACAGGAACACACATCACTGAAGGAGATCAATATTCTGATATTTCTAGATCCCTTTTTGATTCTAATGTTCAAAGGCCATTATCATTCAAGACTCCAGACACCACACATTTCAGCTGCTGCTGGAATCATCTTTTGCTGGAGATCAAATCTTCTGAAGGCCTATCACCCTACTGCAAAGCTTCACTTCCTGAACAACTATAGATCTCAGGGGGAGCTTTGACAACATCCACTATCTTCTCTCTGATTGTTGACAGAGAAGATCATCTCTCTCTCTCTCTCTGCTGTAAAGGGTTTATCAAACTCCCTTCAATAGTTTGTGTTGGTTTCTGAGACCTTATAAAAACTCAGTGGTGGCAAGACACCTGATCAAAAAATATGGTTTGGTTTTTGAGTACCTTATCAAAAGCTCATTGGTGCCCAGGACACCTGATCAACTCATCCTGCAGTGGATTCCTACCTAGGGTGGTAGAAGAGTGGATGTACCCAGATTGGTTGGGGAACCACTATAGCTCCTTGTGTAATCTGGTTGCTTATTTTCTTTTGTTTTCTGACTGTAGTTTGTGACTGTTCTGTGATTGTTTTTTGATCAGATAGTTGTTGTGTTTGCTGTATTTCATTTGCTTCCCTGTTCACTTAGGAATACAACAAGAGTTGAAAAAAGTTTTCAGCAAGAACCATACTCTATTCACCCCCCTCTAAAGTATATCAGATCTAACCTGCACTTTTAATTGGTATCAGATGGAGGTTGGTTAAAATACCAGACCTCAGGTTGGTTAAAATACCACACCTTAGTGGTTACATAGCTAACAACTGAACCCAAAGATCCCTCTAGTTATATCTGCTTGTTTAAGTTTGTTATTAGAATTATTTCTTCACAAAACATGACCCAAAACAAAGATTATGCTAGCACCAGACCTCCAGTGTGCAATCTATCTAAGTTTGCACTTTGGAAGGCAAGGATTAGATTGTACATGAACTCTATTGATGAGGACATTTTCAATTCTGTTTTGACAGTGTGTCCAAGACCCCCAGAAAATACAAGTACAAGTGCTGTTCCACCTCCTTCAGGAACAGAAGCCGAAATCAAGAAATGGAAAGTGGCAGATGCTAAGGCAATGAATATTTTAGCCCAGACTATGTCTGATGAAATATTTCAAAAGGTAGCTGAATGCAACTCAACAAAGGACATCTGAGACAAGTTATCTGAGATAGTCTCAGGATCTGCCGATGAGAGAAAAGATAGAAGATCTCATCTCATAACTCAGTATGAGAACTTCAAGAAAGGAGAAGCTGAGTCAGTAGCAGATATGTATAATAGACTCAATCTCATAGTCAATGAGCTGAAACCATTGGACAAAGAGATCTCATTGACTGAGTTCAATGATAAAATCCTAATGTGCTTCCCAAGCACTTGGGACTCAAGGATCTGGCCAATCAAGGATGCCAGAAGCCTAAATGAGATCACAACTGAAGCTCTCTTGGGCAAGCTCAAGTCTTATGAGCTGCTCATCAAGAACAGAGAAGAAGAGCAGAAGGCTGCCTCACCAGTTATAAGAAAGGAAAAATCAATAGCTTTCAAAGCCATTGAAGATCAGCCTAAAGACAAGGTCACAGGCAATGAAGAGCTGCTAAGCCTACTGGCCAAATGGTTTTATAAAATGGCCAGGAAGGATTTCAGGAAAAAGATCACACAGAGAGCATGACAAGACAATGTATGACAAATCAAATAACAAAGAGATTATTTGTTTTGGATGCAGGAAACCAGACCACATTGTGCCCGACTGTCCAGAAAATAAAAACAAGGACAAGAAGGACAGGAAAGAAAGGAGAAAAGAAAAGGACTTCAAGAAGAGCAGCAATGACAAACCCTCCTCCAGCAAGAACAAACATACAAAGAAGGAGTTTGTTGCTGAAACTTGGAGTGAAACAGAAGAAGAATCTGAAGCTTCATCTAGCTCAAGTGATGATGAAGATGATGCTGATTAAAAAGAATTCTGCATGATGGTTATCAATACCTCACAACAAAGTTCTGATGCAGAAGAGTCAGAGTCAGAATCAGAGACTCAATCTGAAGAGGACCAGGTAATAAGTTCTTTTGATTTTAATTCTGAGGACTTCAAGTGTGAGTTTAAAGCACTATGTTTGGATTTATTAAAATCTGAGAAGGAAATCATTTCTTTCAGAAATCAGTTATCTGAACACAGTACTTTAAAATCAGAAAACCTCAAACTCTCTGAGAAGTTGGAATGCTGTAGGGAGCAGATAGCCTCACTGAAAGGTGAGCTATCAGAGGCCAAAAAGTTTGAAGAATCCCTCAATGGGAGAAGTATCAAGCTAATGGACATCACAAGCACAGTGAACTCAAGATTCAATAGTACACTGGGCTTGGGTGCCTCATCTAGCAAACCTATAGTATTAACAACCCCAATCAAGTTTATCTCTGATAAAGGTAAGAGAGTTGTAGAGGTAGTTAGGAAGAATTCTGACTTACCTAAGAAAGCAAGAGTTCAACAGAAATCGTCGAACGGAGCTATACGATCGTCGAATGAAGATCAACGATCTCATGCTAAATCATCGAACTCAGGTCGACGATCTCTAAACCCTGAGCTCTGCCACAATCGATCTTCGAACGGAGCTCGATGATCTGACCCAAGATCGTCGAACTCAGCTCAGCGATCGTCGAGCAGAGATCAGAGTTTTGAAAAATTTTTCAAAGGTAAATCAAATTTCAAACCTAGGGGTCCTTCATCCCAAAGATTTAACCCTTATACTGAATGGATAATACCTCCAAGGAGATATCATCTTGAAGGCTATAAGAGTCAAACAGAGATGTCTTTTATTTCTGAATTCAAAGGTTATCAACCTAGGCCCAAGGTAAACTGGGTCAAAAACAAATAAATTATTTTATGTGCAGGTGAAGACCTATCCAATATCAAACCAGCAATGGTATCTAGATAGTGGGTGCTCAAAGCACATGACAGGAAACAAGGACAATTTCACATACTTCAATGCCAAGCTTGGACCCAAAGTAATATTTGGTGATTCAAATTTTGGTCTAACAAAAGGATATGATGTAGTCCAGATTGGCACAGTCATATTCAAGAAAGTAGCCTATGTGGAAGGACTGAAGCACAACTTGATCAGTATCAGTCAACTGTGTGATGAAGGCTACTAAGTGACTTTCAGCAAATCCTTATGCAAGATCAAATCAGAGGACAACAAAACTGTATTGACAGGTAAAAGGAAAAGTAACATCTATCTTGTAGATTTTCTTTCAACCAAGGTAGATATTTGCTTGTTTAACTCTATTTATAGACCTAATGAACTATGACATAAAAGATTATGACATATAAACCTTAGAACCATTGCTAGGCTATCCAAGGACAATCTTGTTAGAGGACTACCTTCTGGCCCCTACAAGAAGGAAGGACTCTGCAGGGCTTGTCAATTAGGCAAGCAAACCAAAAATAGTTTCAAGTCACTTAATAAAAGTGATTCACCTAGGATTTTGTATCTGTTACACATGGATCTTTTTGGACCCATTATAGTACAAAGCTTAGGAGGGAAATCTTATACTTTAGTGGTTGTAGATGACTTCTCTAGATTCACATGGGTGTTCTTTCTGAGAAAGAAGTCTGATAACTTTAAATGTTTGACAGAGTTTCTCAAATGCATACAGAGTGAGTTCAATACTCACATTGCCCTGATCAGAAGTGATCATGGGACAGAGTTTGATTCTCTTCTTATGCAAGAGTTTTGTCAGAGTGAAGGGATCAGACACACTTTCTCAGCTCATAGAACTCGTCAACAAAATGGGGTAGCTGAAAGGAAAAATAGAACCCTTATTGAATCTGCTACTACATTGTTGTCAAATACTCACCTTCCTCTATTCTTTTGGGCAGAGGCAGTGAACACCTCCAACTATGTGTTGAATAGAAGTTTAATACATAAACTGAAGGGCAAGACTCCCTATGAATTACTCAAAGGGAAGAAACCTAAAGTAGATTACTTTAAAATTTTTGGTTGTATTTGTTACATTCATAATAATGACAAGAAATACTTAGCAAAATTTCAAGCTAAAGCTGATGAAGGAGTGTTTCTGGGATACTCCATGATCAGTAAAGCTTATAGGGTATATAATAAATCTACTCTCAAAATTGAAGAATCTATTCATATATCTTTTGATGAATCTAACATGTCTTTCAAGGAGAAAAATACTTCTACCATAGAACTTTTGCAGGTACACTCTCTTGCAGAAGACTTGGACAGGTTATAAATTATTCAAAAAGATGAAAGCAGTGAAGATGAAGAAGACATTCAACATCTTGAAGAGAAACTTCTTGAAAAGCCAGTTGTTGTACCACCAGAGGAAACAACAACACAGGTTGGTGAACAATCAACATCTCTTGTTGATTTAGTAACATCAAGAGACCATCCAATCTCCCAAGTGATTGGAGACATCTCAGCTGGTGTGCAAACCAGAAATCAGGTCAACCAAAACCTGATGCACACTTGCTTTCTTTCTCAAATTGAACCTCAATCCATTCAAGATGTAGAGCAAGATCCACACTGGATCATTGCAATGCAAGAAGAGTTGCATCAATTTGAAAGGAACAAAGTTTGGGAACTAGTACCAAGGCCAAAGGATCACTCCATTGTTGGAACAAAGTGGGTGTTCAGCAATAAATTGGATGATCAAAGAGTCATTGTAAGGAACAAGGCAAGGCTAGTTGCTCAAGGGTACTATCAAGGAGAAGGGATATATTATGACCAGACCTTTGCACCAGTTGTAAGGTTAGAGGCCATAAGAATCTTCTTAGTATATGCAGCACACAAATGATTCAAAGTATACCAAATGGATGTAAAGAGTGCTTTTCTCAATGGAGATATAAAAGAAGAAGTTTATGTCAGACAACCCCCAGGTTTTATCTCTTCAACTCATCCTGATCATGTTTTCAAATTGCATAAAGTATTATATGGTGTAAAGCAAGCTCCTAGAGCATGGTATGAGACCCTAACATGCTTTCTTCTGAAAAATGAGTTTATAAGGGGTAGAGTAGACCAAACTCTTTTTATTAGAACCATAAGTCTCATACCCTACTAGTACAAATCTATGTAGATGATATTATATTTGGTTCTACTGATTCAAATTTGTGTAGAAAGTTTTCCAACCTAATGCATTCTAAATTTGAAATGAGTAGCATGGGTGAGCTATCCTTCTTTCTAGGATTACAAATCAAACAACATGCTGAAGGCATATTTATTTCTCAAACCAAGTATGCAAAAGAATTGGTTAAGAAATTTGGTATGTCTGAAGCATCATGTATGAAAACACCTATGCCTACTAATGCTGTATTAGATGCTGATGAACATGGGAAACCTATTGATCAGACAACATATAGAGCAATGATTGACTCTTTATTGTACCTTACAGCTAGTAGACCTGACATAATGTTTGTTACATGCATATGTGCTAGATTCTAAGTGAGCCCTAGAGAGTCACACTTAACCTTAGTAAAAAGGATTCTTAGGTATGTAAAAAGTTGTCCAAATCTAGGTCTCTGGTATCCAAAAGATTCAGCATTTGATTTAACTGGATTTTCAGATGCTGATTATGCTGGATGCAGAATAGATAGGAAAAGCACCAGTGGAACTTGTCAGTTTCTTGGTGACAGACTTGTCTCCTGATTTTGCAAGAAACAAACATCTGTGTCAACTTCAACTGCTGAAGCTGAATATATGGCTACAGGTAGTTGTTGTTCACAAATTTTGTGGATTCAAAACCAACTCCTAGACTATGGCTACAACTTAGAAAAGTCTAAAATATTTTGTGATAATACTAGTGCTATTTCCATAGCACAAAATCCAGTCCTCCATAGTAGGACAAAACACATAGAAATTAGACATCACTTTCTAAGGGATAATGTTGAGAAAAACAAAATTGAACTTTAATATATCCCAACTGATTTGCAAAGGGAGATATTTTCACCAAACCCTTGAATGAAAAGAAACGTACATTATTCTTGAATCAGTTAGGAATGTTAGATGGAGGAAGTCTAAAATAAGATCCAAGATTTTAAAAATATAAAAATGACCAAGACTAGTCAAATCAATATGTTCTTTTTGTGTATAGAGTATGTTTCTGGTCTCTGAACTGCGCTCGACGATTTTCCCCAAGATCGTCGAACGGAGATCGATGATTTCAGAAATCGTCGACCAGAGTTCAGCGCTTCTCAGATAGTGCTAAACTATCTTTCTTCAGGTCAGTGATCGTCGAACGGAGCTCGACGCTCTCCAATATCGTCGAACAAAGATCGACGATATTGATGACCTTTCAGTTTCCTTTAGAAGCCCAGATCGTCGAATATAGTTCAACGATCTTTCCTTTTCTGCGTCGAACCCTAATATAAAACTCATTTTTCGGCCGTCGTTCTGTCTTTGCGCTTTCACACTCTCTGCAAAATTTCTCTTTCCCTCCAAACTTTTTTACACTTGGTCGTTTGTTTGTTCATTTTTGCAGGAATCAATGACAGTTTCAGTCGCAATCTTGGTCGCAATGAAATTTGACGCTGGCTTTGATATATACATGGATTCCTTCAATAACAGTGATCAAATCTTCAAGGGCATTCTGGAACTTTTCAAGGACCAACAGTTAGTTAACATAATGACTACAAGGATCAAATTAGCTGCAGATGAAATAAAGGAATGGGTGTATACTGCCCACAATCTGGATCAGAACACAGTGGTTGGAACCATCTCAGGAACTCAGGTATCTCTAACACCTGCTGTTTTGACAGAGATTTTTCAATTAAATTCTGGAGAAGATTCTGTTGAGCTTTCTGGAGAGGAATTTTCAAATATGCTTGAAAGGATGGGACATTCAGAAGCTAATCCTAGTAAATTGCTTAAGAAGAATCTGTCTGTTGAGTACAGATTTCTTGCTGATGTTGTTGGAAAAGTGCTGTTGGCAAAACACTCAGCTCATGATACCATCTCTAGGTATCAGCTCAGTTTGATGGGTGCCCTGGTGGACAAGAAGCAACAGAACTGGGGAGAAGTCTTCTTTGATTTAATCAAGAAGAAAATTAACAAGAACTTTGTTAATTTTGGGAGGATTTTAGGGCTGTTTCTTCATAATAGATGCCCTGCACTGCTGGTTTCCAGTGGGATGCACATCAATGCCTCCAAGAGTCTTACCTGTGCCCTATTTAGGAAATGGGACAGGCAGATTGTAAAGCCCATCAGGCACTCTGCAATCTCTTCTTCAGGCACAAGGACTGCTTCAGTCTCTTCCCCTCAGGTTTCTGCCCCTGCAGAAGACTTGCCTGCTTCATCTCCTCCTTCTCCACCTATTGTTTCATCTACAACAGTCACCATCACAATTTCATCCCCCATTTCCATCCCATCTCCAACTTCAATACCTTCTCCAACTCCACCATTAACTGAAGAAATCTTCCATCCACTACATCACTACCCACACCTGGACATTGATTCATCATCTCATATTCCATCTTTCACTCTTCTAGATGATTCCTATATGGATGATTCTCCTTCATCCCCTCCTGAGCCACCATCATCATCCACTTCTTATCAACAGTTACTTCAGGATATAATTGCTCAACCATCATTCACACCATCCATTTCCATTCCATTATCTTCCATCTCCACAATTCCAATATCTCAACCATCACTTCCATCATCCATAGGTTCTCCGAAAACATCTCCTGCTGCTCCAACTTCCATCCCTACCTCTACTCAAGTCCCTCTTGAGCAAGTAGACATTCCAGCTATTGCAGACAGGCTATATGAGCTGATAGCTTCAAGGCTATCACTACTGCTGGAGACCTCTTTGACACCACTTCTAAAAACAGTTCAGGAGCTGTCTGCCAGGCTATCCTCTTTTCTTCCTCCTCAGGCAATCCCTTCTTCTGGGTGCCTTGATCCAGTTCTCACTGAATCTAGGCAGGAGGAGATTCCTTATGAAGTTGAGAGATTGCCTACTGCAGTAACTTTAGACCTAGCTCCAGTTGCAGTCATTATAGTGGACCTCAGGTCACTGTTATCAGTATTTGATCATGTATATTTCAACTGTCTTCCAGCCCAGCATACTGAAGATCTTACTAAGGCCATTGTGCCTATTTCCAGCTGTGACCCCAGCTTAATAAGTTCTTATATCAATTCCTTCAATGCTGTGGACAGTGCTCCTTCTGTTTCTGTTGATCCTACTGCTGCTGTTGATGTTTCAGCCAGTTCTGTTACTGCTGTTTCAGTTTCTGAAGATATGCATATGACAAAGACAATTATTTTTGAGCCTGCTGTGTCTGAGCCTACTGTTTCTGAAATTGTTGTATCTGAACCTGCTGTTACAGTTTCTTCTGCCAGTGCTGCTTCTACTCCAATTCCTGCTGCTGCTATTGCTCCTGTTGTTGTTTCTGCTGTCTCTTCTGCTCAGTCTCAACAACAGAAAGAACATCTCAAAAGGATTGATGCAGTGTATGATAATCCACAAAGCTCAGACAGTGATCAGTTTAGAACTGACTCTGATGATTCCTCTGCAACAATTGTAAGGAAAAGGAAATCCAGAAGCAAGGCCATGAAGAGAGTTCCCCCAGAGAAAGTGAAAGATACAAATGATATTCCATATTATATACTGTATGATTGCCCTATTACAGAACCATGGATGCAGTACTCCAGGAATCAACTGAAATCCATGAAGAAGAAAAGAAAGTATGACAAATGATCATCCCATTTCAATCCTCCTCCTCCTCCTCCTTCACCTGATGCAGGTGCAGGTGGAAGTTATACCTTCCAATCTACTGCTAGAAGACAAAGTTCATATCAACCACAAGGAAGATCCCAGTACAGAGGAAATCAATCTAGAGGTTACCAGTCCAGAAGAGGACAATACAGAGGAAATCAAAGAGAACTCAAAGTGTACTCGAAAGGATATTCCAGGCAACATCCTTATCAAAGGGAAGGACAAGGTCTCTCTGACACTACTTCTGGTCCCTTCCCTTATAAGCTTAAAGATCTAGTCTCTTCTAGAGCTCCTCCTGATAATTCTTCAAACAAATATGAGCCTCCTGTTCCATTTGAAGACCCAGAAAATAATCCCACCTAATGGACATCAAGAATGAAATAATTCGCTTCACTAGACCAAATCAAGAAGGCTAAAGAACAAGGAAAAGATACATCCAGTATCACTACTCTATCAGATCAAAGAAAGAAAGAACTTGAGAGATACTCCTCCAGAAAATTCTTTGATTCAGAAAGTTATATGAAGCTGCACCCAGAAGCTGTAGTCCCCAGGCCAAAACATCAAACTTCTCTGGGTGCAGCTGATGACAGAAGATCCAAGAAAGAAGATCTCAACCCCAACAGAGAAATAGTTCTCATAAATAGCAAGGAAAAAGGAATGATTCTGTAAGATGACAGTAAATTTTGTTTTCTGAACTATCTGTGATAATATCTGGATTTCTGCAATGTTTTTTCTTTGTTTTTGTTATATTTATGCATTGAATGTTTTTTTTCCAATGTCTGTAAATAGTAATCCTAACCCAAATAGGGGGAGATTATTGGAACACCCTATTACTGATTTGGGCAAGAATCACTATGTCCTTTAGGAAATCTATTTTGACCTCCTTGTATAGATCTAAAGGTCAATTAGAACTGAGTCTAAGAGTTAGTATTTAGGTTTGAAAGTTGCCCACAAGACCCTTAAGACCAGATATTTCAGTTCAGGAGACTAAGTCATTTCGTCGAGCTCAGGACGACGAATCGTCGAACTCCATTCGACGATCTCTGAGCTCACCTCGACGAATCGTCGAACTCCATTCGACGATCTCTGAGCTCACCTCGACGAATCGTCGAACTCCATTCGACGATCTCTGAGCTCAACTTCAACGAGTCGTCGAACTCCATTCGACGATCTTCAAGCTGAGATCGACGTTCCTGTCTTTAGTTTGTTTCCCTATCTCTGAGCTCAGTTCGACGATAGTTGAGCTCAGATCGACGCTTTCTGCTTCAGTCTAAGTCCAGTCTCTAAGCTCAGTTCAACGATAGTTGAGCTCAGGTCGACGTTTTTCTGGAGAGATCGATGTTTTTCAAGATTCAAATTTAGACAGTTATGGAATTATTCTCAGCATTTATGTCAAGGATCTTGTAGCCGTTTCAATTAATCTGGAGCAAGTTTCAAGGGATTTTCAAAGGAATGTTTTATTGGACTTTCCTCCAGAAGACAAAATGCAGTTAAGGAAGTCATTTATGATGGGCTAACAGCTATCTTGGACAGAGAATCATTCTATTCAGATCTGAGGAATAAAAGATTTATTCATATTCTGCTGGTGAAGAACAACAATTATTACAACAACAACAATAGAAAGAGAAAGAGTTGCAGATATTCACAGACAGAATTCATACAGGAACACACATCACTGAAGGAGATCAATATTCTGATATTTCTAGATCCCTTTTTGATTCCAGTGTTCAAAGGCCATTATCATTCAAGACTCCAGACACCACACATTTCAGGTGCTGCTGGAATCATCTTTTCCTCGAGATCAAATCTTCTGAAGGCCTATCACCCTACTGCAAAGCTTCACTTCCTGAACAACTATAGATCTCAGGGGGAGCTTTGACAACATCCACTATTTTCTCTCTGATTATTGACAAAGAAGATCATCTCTCTCTCTCTCTCTGTAAAGGGTTTATCAAACTCCCTTCAATAGTTTGTGTTGGTTTTTGAGACCTTATCAAAACTCAGTGGTGGCAAGACACCTGTTCAAAAAATCTGGTTTAGTTTTTGAGTATCTTATCAAAAGCTCATTGGTGCCCAGGACACCTGATCAACTCATCCTGCAGTGGATTCCTACCTAGGGTGGTAGAAGAGTGGATGTACCCAGATTAGTTGGGGAACCACTATAGCTCCTTGTGTCATCTGATTGCTTATTTCTTTTGTTTTCTGGCTGTGGTTTGTGATTGTTCGGTGATTGCTTTTTGATCAGATAGTTGTTGTGTTTGTTGTATTTCATTTGCTTCCATGTTCACTTAAGAATACAACAAGAGTTGTAAAAAGTTTTCAGCAAGCACCATACTCTATTCACCCCCCCTCTAGAGTATATCAGATCTAACATGCACTTTCATGTACATATATATACATATATATATGTATATATATGTATATATATATATATATATATATATATATATGTATATATATATACATATATATATATATATATGTATATACATATATATACATATATATATATGTATATATATGTATATAGATGTATATATATACATATATATATATGTATATACATATATATACGTATATATATGTATATATATACATCTATATACATATATATATGTATATATATGTATATACATGTATATACATATATATATATATATATACGCACATGGGTACTTCACATCATTGGTCGTCGCGACTAGTTGGGATTCAGGGGAATGCGAGTGGGTTCTCCTAAGACATTTGGGGCATCGTCAACAATGATGTCAGCGCTTCCGGCAAGATCGATTGTAGAAGGGACATCGCCTCGAAAAGTCGGCAAAGGAAAAAATAATGAAGGACGCACATATGCTCTCCTGCAGATACGACAAGGAGTTTCAAACTCCATTTTCCCTCTCTTCACGGGAGCAGGAAGCATGAAGCAGTTTTTGATTCGATCCGAATGTAAGAGGATGAGTCCATTCAAACATTTTTTTCCCGTGTAACCAATATCAATAATCGATTTCAAAACTCAGGAACCACAATTGATGACCACTACCAAACTGTGCCAAATCCTCAAAAGCTTGCCCAAAACGTTCATTCAGATTGTGTCCGCAATTGAAGGGACAAAAGGCCTAGAAACCTGTAGGTGTTGCTCGAAGCATCCGGATGGGAATCAAAGTGGAATCCCCTACCCGTTGCCCCTAGGCGGGTATAAATAGGCAAACCCAAGGAGTTTCTACGGGTATCGGATCTACACGTGTCCGAACTGACCCATTATGCCTCCGAACCCGTTATTCGTCCAAATATACATTAACAATCTCCTCCTATATTTGTGACAAATAATGTGTACGTTTCGGAGTGCAAAAAGTGGAGAATATCAAAATAAATTTCCGACTTTACACATTACATAAGAGTTAGCACATTTCTAACATAAAACATGAACATAAGTTTTAAACAATAATATAAAACATCATAAAAAATATAAATGTGCTACTCCATAATAAATAAGTCTGGAAAATAAAAAATGACTACAGATAAACGTGTAACAATTCTACTCAGAGAGTAGATCATCATTATCTATGTCAAAATCCACTTTCTCTCCTCCATCTTCACCAGTGCCTGCAAGGAATTTCATGAGTCAGACTCTATGAATTCATAAACATATGTAGTGACGTATCAAAGTAAACTAGCTCTACCTAAATGATCTTAGCACTGGTAGCAGTAGTGAAGTAACACTGTCAGCATCTCTATCCAGTCTAGCTAGGACCAGTCAAGTTTTGATTTTAATAAATCAAACGTTGTTATCTTACGCATTAGTGACCACTATGTACCTCATCATATGATTTGGCACACCGTTATTTACAGCATTATCAAATGTGGAATAATGTGCTATGATCACTAATGTTAGATTAACACATACAATGACTTTCTATTCCCAGTTGAATAATTCTCAAATCAACTTGCAACGAGAAAGATGTTAAGTCATCAGGTGTGGAATGACTAGCATCTGACCATCTTGGGATTTCATTAAGAAATTATTTGGGGTTTTCAGTCTGTTATTAGATGCTTGAATGTTGCAACTATAGGTTCTTACTATGAAAACGTAAACATAGGAGGAAGTTTCATATTTCTATGAACTTTAATCCCATCTCTCCCGATGTTTTAATTATGAGAACTCTATTTAAGCCCTTTGTCAAGGCATCTGCAACATTATCTTTTAACCTCACATCAACGAGGTTCACAATCCCTTGACTCGTAAGGGAGGTCAACCAGGCTTGTTTCATCCGTAGTTGCCTTCTTTTGCTATTGAACAAAGTGTTCGTAGCAATCGTTTTAGTAGCCTGATTGTCGCAGTAAACTGCAATAGAACTCAACTTTAGGCTCGACAGTGGAATGCCCATCACCAAATCTCTTATCCACTATGCTTCTTCTCCTGCTGAAGCTAGAGTGTAGAGTTTGGATTCCATAAAAGACAGTGCAATACATGATTGCCTCTTAGACTTCTAAGCTACAGCTGCTCTTCCTAGTGTGAATATAAATCCACTAGTGGACTTGCTATCGTTTAATTCTGAGTACCATGATGCATCAGAATATCCTTCCAAAATTGGAGGATGACAATGATAACATAAAACATACTTTTGGGTGTGCTTTAGGTATCACACCAGCCTATCGAGGGCATCCCAAAGGTCTTGGCTAGGATTACTAGTGAATCTGGTTAACATGCCGACCGTAAAGGCTATGTCAGGTCTTGTGCAGACCATAGCATACATGAGACTACCAATCAGTTTAGCATAATCTATCTGTCTAACCGCAACTCCATCATTGGGCTTCAAGCGATTATTGTAATCGTAAGGTGTCTCCACTGCTCTACGTTCACTATATCCCCACGTATCCAACAAGGACTTTATATAGTGGCTTTGACTTAAGGAAATGTCATTTTTCCCAAAGCTCACATGCATGCCTAAGATAGTCTCAGCTACACCTAGGTCTTTAATGATAAATATCAGCATTAGTTCGTACTTAACGTCATCCACCACAGATTGATCAGAACCAAGAATCAGCATATCATCCACATACAAGCATATTATATCAACTTTGTTCAATCTATGACGTATGTAAAGACATTTATCCGAGAGACTTGACATGAATCTCATGTTCCTTACACTATAGTCAAACTTCTCATGCCATAATTTTGGTGCTTGTTTGAGTCCGTATAGCGACTTGATCAACTTACAGACCTTACTTTCGTGACCGTGAACTATGAAACCTTCAGGTTGGCTCATGTATATCTCTTCGGTCAGATCTCCGTTCAAAAATGCAGTCTTAACATCCATTTGATGAACAATAAAGTTCTCAATAGACACAATAGCAAGGAGTATCCTAATGGTTGCTAAGTGACACACTGGTGAATATACATCAAAGTAATCCACCCCACTAACTTGTGTGAAACCTTTAGCCACCAGACGCGCTTTATACTTAGCTACGCTACCATCAGGATTGAGCTTCGTTTTCAGAACCCATTTAAACCCTATAGTTTTAGCCCCTTTTGGCTTATCAACCAACGTCCAGGTGTTGTTCTGAAGCAAAGAGTTCATCTCTTCATCAATGGCCTCTTTCCGGAGTAGGGAATCCCTTGATCTCATCGCGTCCTTATAGGTGGATGGATCAGCCTCAACGTGATAAGTGACAAAATCACTACCGAAGGTTCTGGGAGTTCTCTCTCTCATCGAAGTCCTTCTAGACACTAGGACATTATTGTCTACCGAGACGGAATAGGAGGTGCTCGGTACTGATTCAGGTTCTTCCTCAGTAATAGTTGCTTGCATACCTGGGATGGTCAGTTTCTTATGCTTAAGGAACTTATCCTCAAAGAACACAACATCCCTAGACTCAATAATTATATTATTAGACAGGTCTAAGAATCTATCTGCAATACTATCTTCGGCACAACCTAAGTAGACACACGTGTTGGTCTTAGGTCCAAGTTTAGACCGTCTAGGGTCAGAGACCCTGATATAGGCTATGCCGCCCCAGGTCTTGAGTTGAGTTAATGTCGGGGGTCTCTTAAACCAAAGCTCGTAGAGTGTGACGTCTAACTTAGCATGATGGACTTTGTTCAGAATGTTGTTTGCAGTTAAAACTGCTTCTCCCCAATAGGCAGTAGGCATGCCAGCAGTGAGCAACATAGAGTTCAACATCTCTGTTAACGTTATATTCTTTCGCTCGACTATACCATTTGATTGGGGTGAGTAAGGAGCAGTGGTCTCTGCTATGATCCCTTGAGAGGCAAGGAAACCCCGGAACTCGCTGGACATGTATTCTACTCCTTTGTCACTTCTAAACCTCTTTATTCTCATGTCTAGTTGGTTTTCTACCCTGGTTTTGAAAAGACAAAACTTTTCAAATGCTTCATCTTTAGTTTTAAGAAGATAGATGTGACAGAACCTAGAGCAGTCATCTATAAACGTGATCATATACTTCCTTCCTCCTCTAGTGACAAAACTTTTAAAGTCACATATGTCGGAATGTATAAGCTCTAGAGGTGTTGTGCTCCTAGTAACCGCATTAAAAGGTTTCCTAGTGATCTTAGTTTGAGCACACACATCACATTTCTCAGGCTGTGACTTAGTGTATAATGTGATCTGGTGAGTTCTAGCTATTTGGAACATTTTCCTATAGTTCACGTGTCCTAGTCTCTCATGTAGAATCTTAGGGCTAACTAAGTTTGTTTGAACTTATTGAACTACTTCATTTGCTAGACTTAGTCGGTACATCCTATTTTGGACGTATGCACATCCAAAATAGTGGGAGTTAACTGACAATATTACTCTACCGCTACAAAAATTAAATGACATACCAGCATCATATAATAGACTAATAAACACTAAGTTAGCAGCTAATGAAGGAATAAATTTGACGTTCTTTAAAATTAAAGACTTACCTGAGGATAGCAGCAATGTTGCGTTCCCCACCTTCAGTACGTCAGCTGTGTCGCCATTGGCCACCGTCACAGACTCTTTCACAGTAGTGAGGCCTGTCATAAGAGCAGAATTGTTGCAAACGTAGCACGTCACCCCCGAATCCAAGTACCATTCCAGGCTGGCCTTAGCGTTTCCGACCATTGCAACAAAGTCGGAAGGCTCAGCTTGGCTAACCATATTGGCTTAGTTGTCATCCTGTGGTGCTTTGGTTCTTTCCCGTTTAGGGAGCCTGCAATCAGATGTGATGTGTCCCCACTTGTTGCAGTTAAAACACTTGTCCTTGAATTTTTTATTGCGTTTGTTAGGGCCTGCAACTTGGGAGCTACCATGAGAGGGTTTGGTCCTCTTAGGGTTCGACACGCGTTTAGAACTAAGAAGCATGTTAGCTGCAGCCTTCTGCTTGCTAACAGTTTCTAAAGCATGTCAAGTCCTATTTTCATCCTCAATGCGAATAAATCGCTTGAGATCAGTAAGACCGACCTGCATCTTGTTGCAGTACATTTCAGTTTTAAAGTTGTACCACGTAGAGAGCAGTTTAAAAATAATCATGCCAGCAACAAAACTGTCTGGCAGAGAAATATTCTCACTATGTAAAGAATCTACTAAAGCTTCAAAATCCGATACTTGAGGGAGAATCACCTTCTCCTCGTCGAACATGAAGGAGTGGAATTTGTCCACAAGGTGTGCCTTGGACAGATCCTCCTCTTGCCTTAAGTGCTCCTCCAGTGCCTCCCAGATTTCCTTGGCGGTCTTCATTTTGATGTACGTCTTCGCCAGGTTGGAGGACAAGCAGTTCAGCAGGTAGTCGTGGCAGAAGTCCTCATCAGCAATCCACTGAGCTTCATCGTCAGTCCTCATAACATCAGCACGATCAGACTGAACTGTGTAGAACACGTTCAGGTACTTCATTCCAAACTGGGTATTCAGCTTCCAATCGTTGAACTCGGTCACCGTGAACTTCTCCAGTTTGTTCATCAAAACTGGGGAAGAGAAACTGTTGTTCCCTTTCATCATCTTGCACAACACGGAACGTCTCTCCCAAACTTGGGATAACAAGACAATTAGAAACCCATGGGTAGAAGGGTCTCCCCTCTCTGCTGAAACTGATGTTATCTGAGGAGAATGCCAATTGGTGTAGATCCTCCGATGAAAGCTTTCTATATACGACCAACTCAACAATGGAGGCCCGCTTGTTTATTTACTACATCGTGAGAGAACTTGAGATCTTCCTCCTTCAATGGGTAGCAAGGCCAATATGAAAAACACCTTCAGGCATTTTGCTGCGTTCCTATTTCTCCTTCCTTATCGAGACCGATGACGGTGGATAATTGCAAGGCAGGGGGCGGTTAGAACTTGCTCTTCACGATCGAAAAATAGCAGAGCTTATTCTAGATCCAGGCGGCGAAGAAGAACTGGGAGCACAGGCTGAACTCCTCTAAATACCGCTTCCTTTACTGTTTTCTTTTCCCAATCTAGAACAGCGACGGCGGAGAAGAACTGGGAGCAGTTACGGGAGAGACGGGCGACGGAACGATGCCCGCTAACTTCCCGCGATAGGTATTCTTCCCTTCTCCAGGCGACGGCTATCCCTTTCTTCTCGACCAGAGCACTGGCAGAAATGACGATTTTTTTTTCGTTTCGTTCGATCGCCGGATGTGATTCCTTCCACAAAGGAGCGCCGACGAGTTCGTCTTCCCAATCACAACTGGCGGTGTGAGAAAATTCAGGCGGATGCGGTTCTCGCGTAAATGGAGGCGACAGAAGAGGGAAAACGAGGGCAACTGCTTCGGCGGCTTCCCGATCCCGGCGGAATTAATTCCTGTAGATGCGATTTGAGCGGTTACCAGATGCACGAACGTGAGCGACGGGGGAAGTTCTTCGAGAATGTAGGTGTTGCTCGAAGCATACAGATGGGGATCAAAGTGGAATCCCCTACCCGTTGCCCCTAGGCGGGTATAAATAGGCAAACTCAAGGAGTTTCTACGGGTATCGGATCTACACGTGTCCGAACTGACCCGTTATACCTCTGAACCCGTTATTCATCCAAATATACATTAACAAAATCTTTCCTATCATCGTACTCATGGGATCACTCCAATTCCATGCATGAAGATTGATTAAGGCTGCGTTTGGTGTGGCTCATCGCAACTTATTTGCTCCGGTGAGGTTGGACAAAAACGTCATTCTCATAGAATGTATGTTTGACACCACAAATGTTACAAAAAAGAAACTAGTTTGAGATATAAGATTTCGATATGACGATGTCATTTTTATCCAATCTTATAAGAGAAAATAAGTTGCGATAAGCCGTGCCAAACACAACCTAAACCGAGCAGGACAAACACTTGAAAATCTCACACCGAACAAACTCATGATCTCTAAATCTCCAGGTAAAAAGAAAAAAAACACATGCTTGACAATTCCCCATGCTGCAGGCAAGAATTGGAAACCTAGTTCATTCCCGTGGGACAGTGAGAGGAAGACCCACATTTCCATTCTCATACCACAATTTATTTTCAGACTGATCCCACCTATTCTGCTCTCTGCAAAAAAATAAATAAAAAATAACATGTTGGGTACATTGGTCACAATGTACTTGATTTGAAGAAGTCCTTTCAACTCAATGATATACACATAGTTGTATTTGATGAATGTTTAGTTCATGTGTGCAGACAAATAAAGATAAGTACAAAAGTGTCGAGACACTAAGCAAGTATCGACACCTTTGTCAAAGATGTGCTGAGACAAGAAGTAGTTGTGTCAACACTCAGGACTAATATCGACACACTTAAATAAGAAGTGCTAAGTCAAGGAGAAAGTTGTGTCGACACCCAGGACTTGGGTCGACACTATGATACAAGAAAACAACTGTGTCGACACTCAGGACTAGTGTCGACACACGCTATACAAGTTGTGTCGAGACAAAGAACAACTTTGTCAACACTAAGGACAAGTGTCGACACACTCTATACAAGCAATGTCGAGACTGAAGACAACTGTGTCGACACTCAGGCTTAGTGTCAACACACTTCAAAAGTTGAGTCAAGATTGGAAGCAAGCAGTGTCGACACCCAGGACTTGGGTCGAGACCATCAGTCAGGAAGTCAGCTGTATTGATACTCAGGACTAGTGTCGACACATTCTACATTAGCTGCATCGAGACAAGGTGAAGCCTGTGTCGACACATTCAGAAGTATGTCGACATCACTACAAGAGTAGTGTTGACACCCAGGACTGGTGTTGACATATCCAACAGTCAAGTTTCAACACTTCAAGCAGAATTGTTTCCTAAGTGCAGAAATCAGGACATAGGGTCTGACAACTGTCAGAATTGTCAGAACTGTCAGATGTCAGTTATTAACAGGATCAGCCGGTTACCTTTGATAGAGCCTATATAAAGGGATCAACTCTATAGAAAGATAAAAGAAGAAAAGTAAAAGAAAAACCAGATCTAAAAAGCAATCTGCTAGAATTCAGAAGGTGGAGAGAAGCCGGATCAAGAATCGTCATCTACATTCTCCAGCCTAGATCTACCCTAATTTCATCTTCAAGAAGCTTTGAAAAGCTAAGAAGGGTTGTATCAAATACATTACAACAAGGATCAAGGGAAGCTGACTTATCAAGATCAGTTCAAGAAGCAGTCATCCATCTTGCTGGTTGACTAATTCATAATTCTTTTCTTCTCATCATTATTAATCTTGTAAGATCTACTTATAGATCTGAGTGTAGGAGAATTTATTTCTCTGAGTTGTAAGTCTGTGATATAAAGGCTGAGATAGGGCAGAAATTGCCTGAGGTAGTAGAGGTGGGTATTTCTCTGAGGTATAGTAACTGTATATTCTGAGCTGAAGGGCAGGATTTGCCTGAGGAGTAGGAGTGTGGATACATTCTAAGGTAGAGTTCTTGGGAAGAACTTGAGGTGTAGGATCTTGGTGATCCGAGTGGTAAGACTTGTAAAGTCTGAGTTGTAGGAGCCAGGTGAGCTCTGAGCTGTAAGATCTGAGGATTATAGTAAAGAAAGAAGGAGTTTGACCGAATCTAGTTCATTGCTAGATAGGCGAAGGGGGAAAGTAGATGTACCCATAAAATTGGAAACCACTATAAAACTGTGTACTGTGCTGTGATTGTTGTGATTACTGTGATGTGATAATTTTAAGTTGCAGTTTAGTTTATCTTATTTTATCTGACTGGGGTAATATACATATAGAAAGTATATCTCAGAATACAAAAAGTAGCCAAGGTTCAAATTGGACATATTCATCCACCCTCTAGGTCACTCTCAATCCTAAAACAAACATTCACACAACCACGAGAATAAATATTAATTTTTTAAATTTAAGAGGTGTCAACAACCTACCCACACAGAGAGAGACTATTTGCTCAATAATAAAGATGAGACACATTTCCTCGAAAAAGTGACACATGAAAACACGTTATATACATGTTGAATTGTTATTTATTTCTTTTCTTTTCTCTCATTTTGCTTAGTAAATGAAAATTGGCGAGAATTGTTGAAATTGTTGAAGTGAAAGTGAGTGGTCTGATTGAGCAGACCGCAGCCGGTTAGGCTGCTAGATGTTGGCAGATAGCTGGGTTCCGACTTATGTTCTTCTTTGTTGCGGTCTGTACCAGTAAACATCCTAGAACGTAAACAGGTGGTTAGCATTGGGCTAACCGCGACTGTCATGGTCTGGTTGGTGAGATTGCAAAAATCTGCTTGTAGCTAGCGGGTTCTCTGGCTTGCATAGAGGCAGACAATTAGACCGGATAGCGGAGGCTAATCGTACAGTTTGCTATGTTCTGCTTGTACGAATAGAACCCGGAGTTTGCTGGTGTTGTGGATTTGGTCACAATGTTGTGACAGGTCTGGTTAGTTGCTTAGCCGCGGGCTGTAGTGTTGCGTGGTCTGGAAGCGGAGATCGCTGTACTCCGCGGTCTGATGGCGGAATCCAACATATCTTCATAGGATCGGACTTGGCTCAGAATGCGTGACTGTATTTTACAAGTCTTTGCAGACTAGGGAGATGGTTATCATTGGCAGAATGACGTTGTATCCGAACACAGATTTTTTCAGTGTGTGCGGACTTAAAAATTGTCAGATTTATCAATTTTATCATGACCACGAAGCGATAAACCTTGCTTTCAAAGAAATCTAATGTAATCTACTAAAGCTTTCAGGCCAGTGTGATAGTCAGTTCAAGCTTGGTCAGATTGAGTGCACAAAACAATTTCAACGCGTTATTTTTAGTTCATCAAATTAAGGCAAGACTTCAAGCACTTGTTAAGGATGCTATTAAGACTTCCAACATTAATATCTAATATGTATTTATGCTTCACATAACATGCCTAAGTCCATCTCGAGTTTTGAGAATGACAGGAATAGGGCATCTACGATTTAAACTTGACTAATACTATTTTTTAAAGAATAGGGTATTACCGTATTAGTCATGCTTTAAATCGTGATCACTACTATTTAATTATTTTTTAAAGAATAAGGTATTAATTTTTGCCACGATTTAAAATATGGCTAATACTATTGATTTTTTTAAACGAATTGAAAATTAACCACACTATAAACCGTGACTAATATTATTATTTTTTTAAAAGATCGAAGTATTAGCCATGGTTAAAACTGTGGCTAATACTATTAATTGCTTAAAGCATAGGGTATTAGCTACGTTTTATACTATATTAGCCACAGTTCAAACCGTGGCTAATACTATTAATTTTTTTAAGAAAATTAAGTGTGGGCGGCCGCCCACACTTTTCCCAAGGTGGGTCCGCTCTTGTCCACACCTATGAGGATATGTGGTGCTAGCTGCAGGATGATGGACGGTTATCCTATCGCTATGGGCGATGATTACACTCCTCATACCGCTTATGAATAGGGTCCCCGACTTGTCATATAAATACGAGAATTATGAGAACTCAGCTCGCATTTTGTTCCCGAGGTTAGGTTTTTCTAACTGGCACGACTAAGTGAAGTTGACTTGATCTATGCAGGTTGTGCGGCTAGCACCGAGCGACTAGGAAACTAGTTGGAAGGCTCAGTGTGGAACAGTTCGCGATTTACAGTCTCTAGTATACAATAGGTCGCAGCTAGGGGGCTTGAAGTCACTTCCTCCAGGTTGTGGTTAGTTCGAGCAGTTCACCCGATCTATCAACGAGTAGGCTGTTTCTTCATTCAACAGTTATGTTCGCGATTAGTTTTGCGGTCAGGCGACCTCACAGTCCGACGACCTGAAGTAGTGAATAAAGGTGTTCTCTCTACATTCAATAATAGACAATCCGTGCGGCTTGATTGCGGTTTGGAGACTTGGCGGTTTCGGGGGACAGGTCTAGCAGTTAGCGGCTTGGGCAGTTTCAGTTATCTGACAGTGCGGTTTCTTCTCTGCCAGTAGTTGATTTCTTGTTTTCATCGGTTATATTGTGAATCATATCTCGCAATGTATAACTCGTCCTGTAAAGAAGAAGTTAATTCCATTTTGAGACTCTTGTGATTCTATTGTTACCGATTTATAGTTGGCTTGGTTTTGGTTGAGTGTTCTTGCCACATTGCTTAGCTTCCTAGCAGGTTTTTCTTAGTTTTAGTGAGATCAACCTGATATCTTGAAAATTTTCACTTGGTATCAGTGGAGTGTCGAGGAGTTAGCAGTTCATCAACCTCAAAGGTTTACTATTCCTTGGAAATTCAAGTAAGTCAGGTGTAAGCAATGGAAGTCGGTTATGCAAAAGGTCTTGACGCAGACCAACTTTAAGAAGTGGCGGTCTTGTATGGAGAGTTATCTTCTGGGTGAGGACCTTTGGGAGGTCATCTGTGGAGACGACATGCAAGAGGTGGTAGCTGCTATCGGGAATGCTGAAGTGGTGAAAGCTTGGAGGAAGACGAATGCAAATGCTGAGTTCACTCTTAAGCCGACCATCTCACCAGAGCTATTTGACTATATCATCGGATGTCGGTCAACTACTGAGGTCTGGATGGCCTTGGATGTCCTATTCGATAAGAATAACGTAGCTCGGCTACAGTTCTTGAAAAATAAGTTGACAAAGGTCATTCAGGGTGATCTGTCTATATCATCATTCTTTCTAATGACGAAGAATCTCTGCGTTGAGATTTCAGCATTATACCTGAAAGAGACTATCTCAGAGGAGAAGCTGAAGAGACACATTATCTGCGGCTTACAAAATGAATATGTGACCTTTGTTACTTCTGTGCAAGGCTGGGCCAATAAACCATTATTGTTCGAGCTGGAAAACCTACTAGCTTCGCATGAAAGCTTGACAAGATAAATGGCTGGAGTATCTATCTCAGGGGGACATGGAGAGGTTCTCTTCTCATGCAAACAGAAGAGATGAGACAAGAAGAAAAAGTCACTTGTTAGCAGTGGTATATCTTCTTCATCACAACAGGAGAGGAGAAAATCTCCTAGGTAAGATGATAGGAAGAAGAGAGGAGGGCCACGATGCTACAGGTGCAATAAGCTTGGTCATATTAAAAAGGACTGTATAGTCAATCTTCAGTCCGGGCATGCTGCAGGAAAGGGAGAAACTGAATCTAGAGTTGAGGAAGGAGGATGAGGGAGTGCCTTTATGAAAGACACTTGTGTTCATGCAATCGACTCCATCAACTATCAGGAGGACTGGATCGTAGACTCGGGGTATGGTCATCACCTCACCGGGGATGAGTAAAACCTCTCTTCACTATATGAGTACAAAGGTAATGATGTTATTATATGACTGATGATACTGTGCACACTGTAGAGGAGGGGACAGTTTATTTAGATAGTGGTCGGGTGTCATTCATGCTGAAGAGTATGTATCACGTGTCGGGCATGAAGAAAAATCTCTTCTCGGTGACCAATGTTGTTGACACTGGGTATTACGTTCTATTAGGCTCGACAGAAGAGAAATTTCTCCTGAATGTGTCAGCTGTGAAAGCTGGCATGACTCATGTTGGAAGGAGGGTTAAGGACTTGTTCGTTTTAGCAAAAAGCTTCTATATTGAGAAGATGAGGGCGAATGACAGTGCTGCTATCTAGCATGAAAGATTGTGGCATGTTGGGATGGATAAGCTGAAGGATATGACAGCGAGAGGCCTGGTGCATGACCTGCCTATACTTTCATCTTTTGGAGACGGTCATGTCTGTGTGGGTTGTTAGTATGGTAAGGCTCATCGCCTTTCATTTGACAAATCACAGACCAGGTGGAAGGCACCGTTGGAGTGGATCCACGGTGATCTGACATTATCCACCGTCACCATCAGTCTCGGAGGTCGTATGTATATGCTGGTTCTGGTTGATGACTTTTCGAGGTATACTTGAGTATTCTTTTTGAAGGAGAAGTTAAAGGCATTCAACATGTTTGCGGAGTTCAAGGAGCTCGTGGTGGGCCGACTCGGTCTGTAAATTAAGAAGTTTAGAACTGACAGTGGAGGAGAGTTCAACTCAAATGACTTCTCCAACTTCTACAAAAAGCACGAAATCTGAATGGAGCTTACTTATGCGCACACTCCACAATAGGATGAAGTTGTAGAGCGGAAGATCCGTCATTTTATGTAGACCTGCAAGTGCTGGGTTCATGCCAAAGGCATTCTCAGGGCCTTCTAGGCGGAGGGAATGGACTGTGCGGCATTTGCCATCAACCAGATGCCCCTCAGTCCAAACAACATGAAGTATTCACATGAGCTGATGCTTAAGGAGAAGCCCAGTTCAGAACATCTTTGGGTGTTCGGGTCAACCTGCTACATGCATGTTCCAGATGCTCTCAGAATGAAGCTAGATGCAAAAGCACAAAAGCTGGTCTTCGTCGGCTATGATAAGAGAAAGAAGGGCTGTAAATGCAGGATCTAGAGACACAAAAGTTTGTTATCTCCCGAGATGTGGTATTCGACGAGTTAACATTATACCAGGATAGCTTATCTGTGAAGATACATGAGATCAGGTTTGACAAAGGGCAAGATAAAGCAGCTCAGGATCTTCTGATGGAGTTGTCTATTTCACCAGGTGCTCCAGTTTCATCTATCTATAGGGTGGATGCTTCTGGATCTAGAAGCAAGGAGTGCAATGCTCCTAGTGTGCCCGAGAGGAGAGCTATTTTAAAATAAATAACATAAGTGGTGGATCAGGGTCAAGCACCGCAGAGGTCCAAAAAAGGACCATTATTCCACCGACTCGATATATGGAAGGGAACATGATGAGTTTCGTCTCATGTTTCTTCGCAGGTACCTTGGATGAGTGAGAGCCGTCATGATTTGAAAATGTCACTGACATTAAAGAGTGGGAAGATGCTATGGATGAGGAGATGACCGCCATTAAGAAGAACAAGATTTGGGACCTTGGGACCAAGGTCGAAGACATCACTCTTGTGGCATGCAAGTGGGTTTACAAGCTGAAGAAGAAGGCTGACGACAACATCGAGCGATACAAGGCTCATCTTGTAGCTTGGGGGTTCTCGCAGCAGTACAAGGAATATTAGGAAGACACGTTTAGTCCAGTGGCCAAGATGACTTCAGTTCAGGTGGTGATTTCTTTGGCGGCTTGCCAAGGATGAAAGATTTGGCAACTTGGCGTAAAGAATGCTTTCCTTTACGGTGAGATTGATAAGGGTATCTTCAGTCACTTGGTTATGTTTTTGAAAAACATACATGACACATCTGTAAGCTGAAGAATTCCCTCTATAATGTGAAGTAGGAGTCTCAGGTGTGGTATGGGAAGATCGCAGAATACCTCCAGTTTTGCGGATACTTTGCTTCAGACTCAGATTCAAGTCTGTTTGTTAAGAAAATATGAGAGCTTTAGGTCTTGGTACTGTTGTATGTTGACGATATGATCACCACCGAGAACTCAGAGGAAGAAGTAGCTAGGCTCAGAGCTGAGCTAACTATCAGGTTTGAGATGAGGGATCTTGGGGAGCTCTACCATTTCCTTGGACTCGAGGTTAAGAAGAAGAATGGTGGAGTGCTCGTTTCCTAGAAGGGCTATGCAGAGAGAATAGTTAAGCGGGTTGACATGCGGGAAGGGAAGAGCAGCTATATTCCTCTAGAGGTCGGTCTCAAACTTCAATGCATTGAGGGAAGAGTTCTTTTTGATCCCTTGGTGTTCCGAGCTCTTGTGGAAGTCGCCGGTCTGATTGGGCAGACCGCAACCGGTTAGGTGGCTAGATGTTGGCGGATAGCCAAGTTCCAGCTTCTATTCTTCTTTATTGTAGTATGGACCAAAAAGCACCCTGGAATGTAACCGGGCGGTTAGTATTGCACTAACCGTGGCTTTCAAAGTTTGCTTGGTGAGACCGCGAAATCCTCTTGGAGCTGGAAGGTTCTCTGGCTTGCGTAGAGCCAGGAGGTTAGACCGGATAGCGGAGGCTAACCGTACGGTTCGTTGTGTTCTGCTTGCGCGGATAGAAGCCAGAGTTCGTTGATGTTGTGGACTTGGTCATGGTTTTGTGACAAGTCTGGTTGGTTGCTTAGTCGCAGGCTGCAGTGTTGCACGGTCTGAAAGCGGAGACCGCTGTACTGCGCGGTCTGATGGCGGCGTCCGACAGATCTTCATAGGAGCGGACTTGGCTCAGAATGTGTGACTATATTTTACAAGTCCACGCGAACAGAGGAGAGTATCTGCACTTCTATGCAATTTTATGTTTCTTGTCGCATATTCGTTTAGATGGTTATTATTGGCAGACTAATGCTGGTGTCCGCACCCAGTGGCGGGCACATGAATTTTTTCAGTGTGTGAGGCTTAAAAATTGTCAGATTCATCAATTTTATCACGACCACGAAGAACTAAACCATGCTTTAAAAGAAATCTAATTATGTAATCCACTAAAGCTTCCAGGCCGGTGTGATAATCAGTTTAAGCTTGGTCAGATTGAGTGCACAAAATAATTTCAACGTGTTGTTTTTAGTTCATCAAATCAAGGCAAGACTTCAAGCACTTGTTAAAGATGCTATTAAGACTTCCAACATGAATATATAATATGTATTTATGCTTCACACAACATCCCTAAGCCCGTCTCGAGTTTTGAGAATGATGAGAATAAGACATTTACGATTTAAACCTTGACTAATACTATTTTTTTAAAAGAATATGACATTACTGTATTAGTCATAGTTTAAATCGTGACCATTACTATTTAATTATTTTTTTAAGAATAGAGTATTATTTTTTGCCATGTTTTAAAATATGGTTAAAACTATTAAATTTTTTAAAATGAATTGGAAATTAGCCACAATGTAAATCATGGCTAATATTATTTTTTTAAAAGAATGGAGTATTAGCCACCATTAAAACCATGACTAATACTATTAATTGTTTAAAGCATAGGGTATTAGCCACGGTTCAAATCTTGGCTATTACTACTATTTTTTTTTAAAAAAATTGAGTATGGGCAGCCGCCCACACTTGCCCCAAAGGTGGGTCCGCCCCTGTCTGCACCTGTGCGGATTGGTGGCGCTAACTGCAGGATGACGAGCAGTTATCCTTTCTCTATAAGCGGTGATTACACTTCTCATGTCGCCTATAAATAGGGTCTTCGACTCGTCATATAAAGACGAGAATAATGAAAATTCAGCTCGCATTTTGTTCTTACAGTTAGGTTTTTCTAACCAGCGCGACTAAGTGAAGTTGACTTGATCTATGCAAGCTGTGTGGCTAACACCGGGCGATTAGGCAACTAGTTGGGAGGCTCATTGTGAAACAGCTCGTGGTTTACAATCTGTCGTATACAACAAGTCGCAGGTAGGCTGCTTGAAGTCACTTCCTCCGGGTCGAGGTTTGTTCGAGTAATTCGCTCAGTCTATCAGTGGGTAGGCTCTTTCTTCATTCGACAGTTCTGTTCACGGTTAGCTTTGTGGTCAGGTGACCTGAAGTGGCGAACATAAGTGTTCTCTCAGCATTCAATAACAGGCAGTCCGCGCGTCTTGGTTACGGTTTGGTGACTTGGAGGTTTTGGTAGACAGGTCTATCAGTTAGTGGCTTGGGCGGTTTCATTTATCTGACAGCGTGGTTTCTTCTCTGCCAGTAGTTGACTACTTGTTTTTATCGGTTACATTGTGAATCATGTCACACAATGTATACCCCACCCTGTAAAGAAGAAGTTAATTCCATTTTGAGACTCTTGTACTTCTGTTGTTGTTGATTTCTACTTGGCTTAGTTTTGGTTGAGTATTCATGCGATCTTACTCAGCTTTCTAATAGGTTTTTCTTGATATCAGTGCGAAAAACTTGATATCTTGGAAATTTTCACAGGAGCTCATTGCATCAACGATATTTGATATAGGCTTTGTTTGGCGCCGCGTTTTTACCGCTGCATGCCGCAGATTTCTAAGAATCCGCGCCAAACGAAAAAATAACACATGATTCTCCCGTCGCCACCGCCCATGAATCGCACAAAACCCGCAATCTGGGGTCGTGATTATTCCTCATGATTCCAGATCATTGAAAGCCACGATTTGTTCTGCCCTACCCTCGCTCCTCTTCCTGCAGCGGAATCGATCTTCTTCCCTCATCCTATTCCGATGAGAGAAGCTTTCTTTCAGCGGATTTGCAACCGGCGACGAAGCTGAAGAAGCTTTCCTCCGGTGATAGAAGCTTTCCTCTGACGGCTTTGCTTTCCTCGCAAAGTTTCACAAAATCTAGCCCAATACTATTATGCTATAACCCTCGATCCTCTTCCAGCGACTGTCTTCCGGCGGCTGTTTTCCAGGTCTTTTCCTCTTCTTTCCTCGCAAAACAGGCCGTTCTTCATTTACGTGATTTTTCCGCCCTAACCCTCATTCTTCTTTCCTCGTAACATTTCACAGGTCTTTATAAGCATTTTTCTGGCTGATTTATGCATCCCATAGTTGAGGTAATCCTAGATCTTTTGATTGCTTTGTACTATATATTTTTTGATTTGTGCAAGATTAGTGTTTGAGTAATGCATGAGTAGTGCTTCATAGTTGAGGTAATGTATGATTTGTGTTGTTTATGTGGCTATGCAAACCCACACGATTGAACCCTAAACTATACAATTCAAGCAAACAAGATAGTATGAGCATTATGTACTTTGATATTTTATGTTTTCTTTATTTTGAATTGATATTTATCATTGGTCCCGTAGATGGGCATATCAAAAGATGATGGAATATTAGCCAATTGGGATTCATCCCATATTTTGTTATTTTTCGATCTCTGTATCAGAGAGATTGATTTAGAGAATAGAACAACCACACATTTCAATAAAGAGGGTTGAACCAATTTAATGAAAACTTTAAGGAACGAACCGATTTAGAGTACAATCGTGCGCAAAGAAAAACAAGTGAGATCAATTGAAGCGAGATTGGAAATTGTGGCGCGAACTAAAATGCGGCAAGACAGAGCTTGGTTGGAATGATACTAAACGAACGAGAGATGCTTCTGATGAATGGTAGAAGGAAAGAATTCTGGTTAGTTATTATGAATTTTTTTTTCAGTTTATGTAAGTACTATTTTCTATGTCATGACATTTTGCCCAATTTTGTAGATGATCCCCAATGCGAAAAAATTCCGCTCTGTTGGAATATCACCAGAGCTTGAAGAGAAATTAGATAAAATGTACAGCTGGTTGTTGCTATAGGAGATAATGTATGAATGCCTTTGTCTGGAGAGTTTCCTTCTCTTTTCTCCCAGCCTGACACCTTATTAGGAGATGATGACCAAACATAGGAACAAAACAACCTAGAAGCTTTTGCAAGTGATGATATTGGCTCAGCTACAATAGGACAAACTTCCTATAGTGGAGGTGCTTCAAAACGAAAATGCAAGGGGAAGAAGTTGGATATGAGTAAAAAAGGCTATGCCCTCACATGTTGAGAAGTTGTGCAACTCTTTTGATGTTTTGTTGCAGCGTGTTGCAGCACCCGTAGTTCCACCAAGCATATACCTACTGCGAGAGGTTATTCAGGAATTTGAGAAATATCAAGAGATTTTTGAGGATAAGCGGTTGTATCATTTTGCTACACTCCTTTTCCAAACTCCGGTGAATTGAGTGACCTTCCTGAGTATACCAGCGGATATGAGGGTGAAGTGGTTGCAGACCGACTACATTAATTCACTTAACGGATAGTTTTTTTTGATATTTTTGAAACTTCTATGTTACTTACGTTTTGGATCTTTATGCTACTTTGCACCTTTATTTTGGATTTGTACTTTTATGTTATTTCTGCATATTTATGCTTTTTCAAACCTTTACGCTGATTGTATTGATAATGATTAATGTTTTGTGTTTTTAAGGTTCTATAATGGCCACAGAAAATCATAATGATGATCTAAACATGAGTGATGATGATGAACTCCTAAATTATTGTGCAAATCATCACTAGGGATGTGCTCACTTTCCCAACATTGTGGCATCTAGTGTGTGTGTCATCACTGAGTATGCCTCTCCGTTGTATGATAAAACACCATGCATAACCTCTTCTCAGACCGGGCATAAATGGATACCTAAATTATTTGTCGGGCATCCTGGGAGGTTTCATAACATGTATTGAATGATAAAGGTCATATTTTTTGAATTGTTAGCACTATTAGAACAAACACATGGGCTAAAGGGAACACAAGGAACTCAAGCAAGTGGTATATTGGCGATCACATTTTATATGTTGGGTCACAATGAAACGTTCAACAAAGCAAGTGAACGATTCCAATATTTTACAGAGACTGTGAGTCAGTTATTCATGATAGGACTTTGTGCTCTGGCTAACCTGTCCATGAACATTATTGCTCCAACTAATCCACATTTTAAAGATTGTATCATAGAAATTGATGGTACACATGATGATGCAAGAATACCAGTTGAAAATCAAGTGTCGTATATAGGACGTCACAGAGGTCCAACACAAAATGTGACTGCGGTTTGTGACTTTAATATGTGTTTTACTTACGTTGTGCCTGGTTGGGAGAGATATGCACATGACAGCCACATATACCACCGTGCAGTTAGGGATCCAATGAGTAAATTTCTATTTCCACCTGAAGGTACAAATTCTATGTTTATTACTATGCTTATTGTTTTACCACATGTTAATACTGTCTAATCTTTTCCAACAATCAAGGTAAATATTATCTGGTCGATGTTGGTTATCCATTAGAAAAAGGACTTTTGAAATTATTTTCAGAAACTAAATATCACTTGCCGGACTTTGCCCGAGGTAATCGATCAATAGAAGGACATCGAGAGATATTTAATAAAGCACACTCCTCGCTTCGTAGTGTGATCGAAAGAAGCTTTGATGTATGGAAGAAAAAGTGGGCAATACTTGGCAAAATGCCTTCGTTTGATTTCTCAAAGCAGTGTGTCGTTGTGGTAGCAACGATGACGCTGCATAACTTCATTATAAGACATCCATCTCGTTCAGACCCCGAGTTTGATGTATGTGATGAAAACGAAAGCTATGTTCATGCAGAGGCCTACATACTACGACCAAACAATTGTCAAAGAACAATCGATCCAAATCCGAATAGCGCACCTAGTATATTTGAAGAAACGGGAGCTACTAAAATGACAAACATCAGAGACTTCATAGCGGATCAACTGATGACATATCACAGGTAAAATATTATGAGACGTTTAATATTGTAAGGTTATATTATATTACTATAAAATTATAAAACTAATTAATTATACTACTCTTAAGCAGTTTATGTTTGATGATCGAGAGCATTGGTGCACGTTCAAGGTGAATCACCCTTACGAGTCTGGTTTGGGAAAAACCTTTTAATTAGTGTGTTTTATTTTGTAATAGAATATTAGAGTACTTATCGTGCACACTAAGTTAATTAATTTGTTTTAATTAATTGTTGTTTATCTCTAATTTTTTGAAAAACAGCTCTCAAAACGCACAGCTGTTTTGCCAAACAGCTTAACAGCTTTTCCTTTTGAAACAACATTACGTTCTACTAAACAGATTCACAGATTCTGCCACCATTCTGCAAAAAAGCTGATTATTACACAATTGCTTCTCACCACTGCTTCTCCAGTCGCAACAACAGCGTCAAACAGAGCCATAATCATCTCCCAGAAAGAGTACGGAAAAAGCCAACATAACCCCAATTATCTGGTAGGGAGCTATCTATAGATAACGAAAATACAATATCACAGATAGTGCCTCATTTTCCGCAGAAGGCATCATGAATCTGATGTTGTGAGATTCGCCAACAAGTTTGGGAATAGTCAATAGCAATCGGTCATTGGGACGCCACCTGGCAACCTAGACCAATGATAATACACTAAACCACGTACGGGCCCTTCAGTGCACAATAAACTTGCACACATACAAAGTGTGTATTGTCATTGACTCATTGGTCCCGGTGAGCTCCGGGGCCCTACATAATAATGTTGCCACAATTGTAGGGTAGTATTGAGGATATCCTCAGTGTGCATGGCTCTTTTTGGCATGTTGGTGGTGGTCATGAACATGGGGGTTACATTGTCATTCGTTAATTCCCATCTAAAGAACTTCATCCACTTTTATGTTCAAACGGATGATATTTGTTAGGATGATTTAACTCATGCGTTTACCACCACCACCACTGTGCCAAACAGAGTGTCAAACAGAATAACTTACATAAAATCTTCTTTAGTTAGCTTATTACGGTCCCGTCGTTAATTTTTATATGAACATATATGATAAAGGCTCCGTTTGGGGGGACTTATTTTCACCGGTCAAGCGGTTACGACTGCATGAATCAGACCATAAATTAAGGTTCGTTCCATGCTGTTGTAACCGCTTTACCGGTGAAAATAAGTCCCCCGAATGGAGCTATAGTGGTATAATTCCACTTCTTTTTAATATCTTAATTAAAATGAGTGATATTGTTGAGAATTTGATTGGCCATGAATCATTGAATTCAATCGTAAGTTGTTACCAATCTTTTTATTAAACATATTCACAGTGCAAATTCCAAAATACGACCGGTAAAATTTCAACCAGCCAGCATACAGATTTGAATCTACTTTAAAATATAATAACAAGTGACAGTGCACGGGACCCCCGTGCCCCGCACGATAGTATCCCGCCCGCGCCCGACCCCCCCGGTGCGCTCAGACCCGGCCGTGCTATTGGGCCAGGGACAAAATTGCACCCCTAATATATTGTAAGTGTATATTCAGACGAATAACGGGCTTGGGGGCTTTGCGCGTATAAACCCTAGGTTTAGCCATATATATACCTAGCTGGGGGCAACAGAGAGCAAGTTCCACTTAGACTTTCCTCCGGATGTTTCGAGCACCTTTCACATTCTCGAAACAGCTCCCCTCTAGCGCTCGCTCGGGATTCTAGGGTTCGCCTTCGTTCCCGATAGTCGCCGCCGTTCTCCTATTGTTTTTTCGCGACTGCTCTTCTCGGCCTCCTGCTTCCTTCGCCGACGGAGAACGAAGGAGTGAAGAACGACGTCGTCGCTCTATAAGCCGCCTACAAAGGGCTCGCTGTCGCGTTCGCTTTCGCGGAACAAAGGGTTCGCCGTCGCCGTTCTCAGCATCCTGATCGGCGATCGCTCCTGGGCCTTTCGCGTCCCCTTGAAGCCGCCTGCTTGGGCTCGCCGTCGCGTTCGCCGCCGCTGAACAAAGGGCTCGCCGTCGCGTCTTCCCTGTCGCGGAACCAGGGCTTGCGTTCGACGATCGCCCGTTCGACGATCGCCTAGCAGTTCCCGATCGACGTTTCCCAGTCGACGTTTCCCGGTCGACGATCGCCGATCGACGATTCCTGGTCGACGATCGTCGGTCGACTATTCCCGGTCGACGATCGCCGGTCGACGATTCCCGGTCGACGATTCCCGATCGACGATTCCCGGTCGACGATTCCCGGTCGACGATTGCGTTTTTTCGTTCGACGATCGTCTAGCGCTCGACGATTGCGCATTTCCGTTCGACGATCGCCCGGAGTTCGACGATCATTTTTTTCCCAGTCGTCGATCGCCTCTTCCAGTCGACGATCGCCAAGCAGTTCCTGCCTCTCCTCTCAGGGCTTCTCCTAACATTGGAGCCGTCGCCTCTTACCTGCTGCCTTGACTCTTCCAGCAAGGTTGCCGATCCAGAGGAGATCCTCTCTACTCTCTGCCCTTTTTTCCCGTCAAGATGAGGAACTCCAGCTTCTACTCTCCAGTGCCCATGAACAAATTGGATAAGTTCACGGCCACAGAGTTCAACGATTGGAAGTTGAACACCCAGTTCGGGATGAAATACCTGAACGTTTTCTACACCATCAAGTCTACTCGTGCTGACGTTGCTGGGACTGAAGATGAGGCGCATTGGGTCGAAGATGAGGACTTCTGTAGGGATTACCTGCTGAACTGCCTCTCCTCCAGCCTGGCCAAGAACTACATCAAGATGCAGTCTGTTAAGGAGATCTGGGAAGCACTGGAGGAGCACTTCAAGCAGGAGGAGGACCTCTCCAAGGCTCATCTGGTGGACAAGTTCCACTCCTTCAGCTTCGACGAGGATAAAGCCATTCTCCCTCAAGTATCCGAATTTGAAAATTTGGTTTATTCCCTGCATAGTGAGTCTATTAGTCTGCCAGATAGTTTTGTTGCGGGCACAATTGTGTATAAGTTGCCCTCCTCGTGGTATATTTTCAAAACGGAGATGTACCGCAAGAAGATGCAGGTTGGTCTGAACGACCTCAAGCGTTTCATACGCATTGAGGATGAGAATAGGACGAAGCATGCCTTGGAAGCTGTTGGCAAGCAGAAGGCTGCTGCTAACATGATTTCAAGCTCTAAGCATGCTCCTCCCCCTCACAAGACCAAAATGTCTCGTAGTAGCCCTCAGGTTGCAGGACCGAGTAGACCCTCTAAGAAATTTAAGGGTAAATGTTTTAACTGCAACAAGTTGGGACATTGTACATCTGACTGCAAGTTACCGAGGAAGGAAAGAACTAAGGCACCATAAGAGGGCAACCAGACCCATCTGGTTAGCCAAGCTGAGCCATCCGACTTTGTTGCCATGGTTCGGACACGAGTAGGCCAACACAGAGTGGTTCCTGGATTCTGGGGCAACGTGCCATGTTTGCAACAATGCTAATCTCTTGACAGGGCTAAAGAATGCAAAGGAATCAGTGACTGTAGCAGACGGAGGAACAGCTGACGTATTGAAGGTGTGGAACGCAACTCTGATGCTCTCTTCAGGTAAGTCTTTACTTTTAAAGAACGCAAAATTTATTCCTTCTTTATCTGTTAACTTAGTGTCTATTAGTTTATTGTATGCTGCTGGTATGTCAGTTAACTTCTGTAGCGGTAGAGTGACTCTGTCAGTCAACTCTCACTACTTTGGATGTGCTTACGTCCAAAATAGGATGTACCGTCTGAGTTTAGCCAATGAGGTAGTGCAACAAGTTCAATTGAATTTAGTTAGCCCTAGGACTCTACATGAGAGACTAGGACACGTAAACTACAGGAAAATGTTCCAAGTCGCTAGAACTCACAAGATCACACTAGACACTAAGTCTCCTCTTGGAAAATGTGAAGTGTGTGCTCAGACTAAGATCACTAGGAAACCTTTTGGCACGGTTGCTAGGAGCACAACACCTCTTGAACTTATACATTCCGATATTTGTGACTTTAAGAGTTTTGTCACTAGAGGTGGAAGGAAGTATATGATCACGTTCATAGATGACTGCACAAGGTTTTGTCATATTTCGTTACTTAAAACTAAAGACGAAGCGTTTGAAAAATTTTGCCTTTTCAAAACCAGGGTAGAAAACAAATTAAGCATGAAAATAAAGAGATTTAGGAGTGATAGAGGAGGAGAATATATGTCCAGTGAGTTCAGATGCTTCCTTGCTTCACAGGGCATCATAGCAGAAACCACTGCTCCTTACTCCCCCCAATCTAACGACATAGCCGAGCGTAAGAATAGAACGTTAACAAAGATGTTGAACTCTATGTTGCTCACTGCAGGCATGCTTTCCGCTTATTGGGGAGGAGCAGTCTTGACTGCGAATCACATTCTGAATAAAGTACCTCATGCTAAGTTAGAGGTTACACCCTACGAGCTTTGGTTTAAGCGACCCCCGTCTTTAACTAGACTTAAGACCTGGGGCTGTATAGCCTATGTCAGGGTTCCTGACCCTAGACGGTCTAAGGTTGGACCTAGGACCAATACATGTGTCTACTTAGGTTGTGCTGAAGATAGTGCTGCAGATAGGTTCCTTGATATCTCTAATAATATCATAATAGAATCTAGGGATGCAGTGTTCTTCGAGGATAAATTCCTCAAAGATAAGAACCTAACGATCCCAGGTATGCAAGCAACTATTACTGAGAAAGATCCTGAATCAGTACCGAGCACCTCATATTCCGTTCCGGTAGATAACTCTGGCCTAGAGTCTAGGAGGACTTCAGTGAGAGAGAGAACCCCGAGAACCTTCGGTAGTGATTTTGTCACTTACCACGTTGAGGATGATCCATCTACCTTTAAGGAAGCAATGAGATCAAGGGATTCCCTACTCTGGAAAGAAGCTATTGAGGATGAGATGAACTCTCTCCTTCAGAACGACACCTGGACGTTAGTTGATAAGCCAACAGGGGCTAAAACTGTAGGGTGCAAGTGGGTTCTGAAAAGGAAGCTAAATCCCGATGGTAGCGTCGCTAAGTATAAAGCACGCCTGGTGGCTAAAGGTTTCACACAAGTAAGCGGAGTAGACTATTTTGATGTATACTCACCTGTGTGTCACTTAGCAACCATTAGGGTTCTTCTTGCTATTTGGGCCATTCAGAACTTTGTTGTTCATCAAATGGATGTTAAGACTGCGTTCTTGAACGGAGATCTGACCGAAGAGATCTACATGAGTCAACCTGAAGGTTTCATTGTAGACGGTCACGAAAATAAGGTCTGTAAGCTATTAAAGTCGCTATACGGATTAAAACAAGCACCGAAATTATGGCATGAGAAGTTTGACTATACTGTAAAGAACATGGGATTCATGTCGAGTCTCTCGGACAAATGTCTTTACATACGTCATAGATCAGACAAAGTCTCTATAATATGCTTGTACATGGATGATATGCTGATTCTTGGTTCTGATCAATCCGTGGTGGATGACGTTAAGTCAGAACTAATGCAGACGTTTAGCATTAAAGATCTCGGTGTAGTTGCAAGTGAGCTTTGGGAAACATGATATTTCCCTAAGTCAAAGGCACTACATCCAGTCCATGTTGGACACGTGGGGATATAGTGAACGTAAAGCGGCTGAGACACCATACGATTATTCTAACCGCTTAAAGCCCAATGGTGGAGCTGCGGTTCGACAGTTAGATTATTCTAAACTACTTGGTAGCCTCATGTACGCTATGGTCTGTACGAGACCTGACATAGCCTTTATGGTCGGCATGTTAAGTCGGTTCACTAACAATCCTGGCCAAGACCATTGGGATGCCCTCGATAGGCTGATGCGATACTTAAAGCACACCCGACAGTATGCTTTATGTTATAGTGGTCATCCTCCAGTTCTGGAAGGATATTCTGATACATCATGGTGCTCAGAAATAAACGACAGCAAGTCCACTAGTGGATTCCTCTTCACACTAGGAGGAGCAGCTGTAGCCTGGAAGTCCAAGAGACAGTCGTGCATTGCACTCTCATCTATGAAATCCGAACTCTATGCTCTAGCTTCAGCTGGTGAAGAAGCAGAGTGGATAAGAGATTTGGTGATGGATATTCCACTATCGAGCCTGAAACTGAGTTCTGTTGCAGTTTACTGCGACAATCAGGCTACTAAAATGATTGCTATGAACATGTTGTTCAATAGCAAAAGAAGGCAACTACGGATGAAACAAGCCTGGTTGACCTCCCTTACGAGTCAAGGGATTGTGAACCTCGTTGATGTGAGGTCAAAAGATAATGTTGCAGATGCCCTTACTAAAGGATTAAATAGAGCTCTCACAATCAAAACATCAGGGGAAATGAGATTAAAGTTCATAGAATTATGAAACTTTCCTCCAACGTTTATGTTTTGATACGTACGAGCCTATAGCTGTCAACATTCAAGCATCTAAATAGTAACAGACTAAAAACCCCAAATAATTTCTTGATGAAAACCCAAGATGGTTGGATGCTGGTTATTCCACACTTGATAACCTAACGTCCTCCCATTATAAGTTGATTCAAGAGTTATTCAACTGGGAATTGAAAGTCGTTGTAAATGTTAACTTAAACAATTATTGGTCACAACACATTATTCCACATTTGATAATGTTGCACGCAATGTGTGCCCACATGTGTTGGTGAGGCACATAGTGATCCGTAATGAGTATGGTAACATGACTAGTCCTAGTTAGACTGGATGAGATGCTGACAGAGTTACTTCACCGTTGCTAGAAGTGCTAAGCTCATTTAGTAAGAGCTAGTTTACTTTAAATGTTACTGCATATGTTTATGAATTCATAGAGTCTGACTCATGAAATTCCTTGCAGGCTACGATGGAGATTATGGAGGAGCTGTAGACCTGGACATAGATGACGATGATCTACTTGATTAGTAGAATCATCAAACGTTTAATTCATGTCTTTGTTTTGTAATAATTATTCAGACTATGTTTTGGACAGCATCTGTGTGATGGTTTGCCGTTTAGGAAAAACCTTTATTTTGCTTTATTAGTATGATCTGTCCTGAGTGGTTTTGCTTAGTTTGGATTATTATTTTGTCTACACTCCAGCACCCCGAAACGTCACCGTTATTTGTCACGAATATAGGAGGAGATTGTAAGTGTATATTCAGACGAATAACAGGGCTTGGGGGCTTTGCGCGTATAAACCCTAGGTTTAGCCATATATATACCTAGCTGGGGGCAACGGAGAGCAAGTTCCACTTAGACTTTCCTCCGGATATTTCGAGTGCCTTTCACATATATATTAATTGTGTGTTGTTGCCGGGCTGCCTAAAGCTAATGCTGTAACGAGTCTTCTTGTGTATACTTTTTTTTTTCAAAATTATAGGGGTAAAATGATAACTTAACATTGTAGAGTATGTGTCATATAAAATTTCTAGGTTTAGGACATCCTACTACTATAGGTTTAGGAGCCCTATGAAAAAGTAGACGGACGGTCCAGATTGATTGGATGATATGCATGATCGAACGGTTGCGATGTTATGACTGAACCAAATCAGACAGTTCAGATTGATTTGATGGTATGCCGAGTTACACGGTATGGGGAAACAATATTTCTTTGTATATAGTATAGATTATTCTCAAATCTTAATATTAACAACATTAAAAAACAAAAAAAAAACAAAAATTACATAAAGAAGGGGGTTCTAATTTCAAGCGTGCTAGTAACAATTTTGAGTTAGCTAATGTTTAACTTGAAATCGAATCGAGCCTCGACATGCTCAACCTGATTTCAAATCCAAGTTTTCTTAGAGTCGTGTCTGACTCGTATTGAATGCTTCATTTGGTAGAGCGACCACGGTTGTGAAAGGAGTTATTGTAAATGCAAGTTTGTAAATGAAGCTGTTGGAAACTGGTTGTTGGAAATTATCTGTTTGGATAGTCAGTGTTTACAGAACTATTCAGAATAGAGAACCATCAATCTGAAAAAAAATACAGTGTTTGACTATTATTTTTATAAATTTATGAAAGTGCTATCAATAAAAAATTTATCAACTTGAAAAATGCACACTTACACAATATAAAATACATATAGATCAACGATTGTATGAACTCAAAATATATGTAAATATCAAAATATCAAAAACCCGAAATATATCTTTTGACTATGCAGATACTCCAATCATGTTCAAGCTTTGTGTAGTTGTTTGACAATGGAGTGACGCAATGTCGCCATCTCATTCACACATACTTGAATCCCTTTAACATGACCTCCACTTGAGCTTTCATTAATTTGGTCTGTTCTATTTTGAAGGCCCGCTGGGTAAATGAAATGTTCGTCTTCATCACAAGCTCGAAAATGAGTGTCCGAGCGGGATGAGTGCCTGCGAATATAATTATGTAAAGTCATTGTTGCAATCATAATGCCCCGCTGCTTTATCAAAATGTATAACGACATATCACTAAGTATCTTCCACATCTTTTCCATACTCTGACTGACCGTTTTATTATACTACGCAAGGAAGAGTGAGCTTTGTTGAATATTTCCCGACATCCTAGTATAGATGTACTGCCCTGGTGGGGCGATTCTAGCCTGGCGGCCTGGGGGGCGAAATCTGGTAAATGATACCGTGTACCTGAATATGATTTTAAGAAACCACATTTGAGTGGAAATCCAACATCTTCTACATAATATTTGTCAGCAAAAATAAATACTATTTATGTGTAAATAATAGTGACTGTACCAAAAAATAGTCCTAAAAAATGCTGAAATCTCAAAAATATAAAAGTGTCACCTGGTGGCAGATACAAAAAATTATAACTTGAGTCCATAAGTGCATACTGAAATATACGTCTGTCATAAGTAGAACCCTTCCAACCTGCTAATACAAAAGTGAAACACATGTTGAAATCACAAACCGTAATTACATTTTGCATAGTTGTACCATGTCTACCAATGCAGGATACTTTTTAATCAGCAGAAACTCGAGCATCCACGTGTATTCCATCAATAGCTCCTATATAGTCTTTAAAGAATGACAAGTA
>CM077161.1:155348796-155458796 GCA_039583875.1 Platanthera guangdongensis | reverse complement strand
CGGGCCTTGTAACGATCCACACTACCCTCAGGGCGGAACTTCACCACATAAACCAAGCGACAGGTAACGACATCTGTGCCGAAGGGAGGAGGACAGAGGGTCCATGTATCTCGTTCAGTGAAAGTAGAAATCTCCTCATCCATGATAGCTTTCCAATGAGGAATAGTAAGGGCCTCCTGGTAGGAACGGAGGGTGGCAGTGGCCGAGATAGCCAATGCAAAAGCTCTGCGAGAAGGGGTAAGCCGATCATAGGAAATAACTGCAGCAAGCAGGTGTTGGGTACATGCCTGAACCCCTTTGCGAAGAGCAATGGGGAGATCCAGGTCAGTGAGTTCCTCAGTGTCCGGAGCATCCGTGGTGGATATAGCTGACCTAGGAGGAGAGAGAGATGGCTACGGAGAGGAGGGAGATATTGCGGGAGGTGTACATGGTGAAGGAGAGGGTGGAGATGGTATAGGTGGAGAAACGTCAGTAAGAGTAGAGGGAACGGATGGGTTGGTATGAGAAGGAGGATCATCAGGAGTAGAGGAGGAGGCGAGAGAGAAGCAAGATGCATTTTCAAAGAAGATGACATCCGCAGAGACGAACTGCTTGCGGGTAACGGGGTCAAAGCAACAATAACCTTTCTGAGTGGTAGAGTACCCCAGAAAGACACATTTAGTGGCCCGCGGCGAGAGTTTGTCATGGGTGGCAGCGAGAGAGTGCACAAAGGCGGTGCACCCAAAGATACGTAGAGTAAGAGGAAACAGATTCTTGTTCGGATAAAGAATGGAGAATGGGGTGGCACCGTGGAGAACTGTGGAGGGAATGCGATTGATGAGATAACAGGAGAGGAGGACAACATAGCCCCAATAGGAGCGAGGAACGTGTATTTGTGTCAGCAGAGTGCGAGCGACATCGAGGAGGTGACGTTTTTTGCATTCCGCCACCCAATTTTGTTGTGAGGTGTAAACACGACTAGTTTGATGAATAACACCATGATGCATACAGAAAGAAGAGAAATCATGGCTAAGATACTCCTTAGCATTGTGAGAACGAAATATTTTAATAGATGTATCAAACTGAGTCTTAATTATATAATAAAAGGATGTCTAGAAAGAGAACAGTTCGGAGCGATCCATTAGAAGATACACCCACGTACACCTAGAGAAATCATCAATAAATATGACAAAATATGAACTACCCCGACCGATGGTGAGGGTAGGAGCAGGACCCCTTACGTCAGATTGAACGAGGTCGAACAGACGGTTAGAGCCACGACTTTGCATTAGTGGGAAGGAGGAGCGGTGATGCTTGCCAAGCTGACATGCATCACAGTTGAGAGGAGGATGATAAGGAGGGAGGTGGGGCAGAAGCTGGCGCAGAAGCCGGGGAGGAGTATGTCCAAGGCGAAGATGCCATTGGAGAAGATCTATAGAGGAGGAGGAGAAGGCAGATAGAGCAGAAACATTGTCGAGGAAGTAGAGGCCGCCGCTCTCAGTCCCAGTAGCAATAGTCTGTTGGGAGTCCGGATCCTGAAAAGAACAAGAAGTAGGAGTGAATGCGATAGAACACCGTAGTTGCTTGTATAGAGAAGTAACTGATAATAAATTGTAAGGGAACTTGGGCAAATAGAGGGTATCTGCCAGACGGAGAGATAGAGTGACTTGAACCACGCCCGTCCCATTGATCGGTGAGGAAGAGTTGTCCGCAACGAAGACCGGCAGCAACCGATCATGTGTTTCTAGAAGAAAAGACACTGAGGATTGTTTGTCATATGATTGGTAGCACTAGAGTCGATCAACCATCTGTCGTGAGTAACAACGTGGGCACTACCGGAAGATGTGACCACCGAGGCGGACTGCGTGGAGGAGGTGGAGGCCATAGAAGAGAGGCTGCGCGATCAAACAAGAGGCCGCACGATCAAACAGGAGGCAGAGAGAAAAAGGTCGCGGTGACAAGGGAAGAAACACTAAGTCGAGCGAATAGCAAGTAGGACGTGCAGCTAGGAAGGCCGCAGCCAAGAAGCAGAACAAAGCAGAGGAAACGAAGCTGCATGGCTAGAGAGAAGGTCGCGCGAACAGGAGAGAGACACTACAAGAAAAACTTTAATTAGCAACGAAAATTAGGAAGGGTAAATAATTTGTTGCTAATTAACATCGAATTTAGCTAGATAAATGATATTTATTTTTACCTACAAAAATAACAACAAAAAAATTCGTTGCAAAAATAGCAACGAATTATTTTGTTGCAAAATATTTGTTGCTAAATAGAAACGAAATATTTTCTTTCAAAATTTCTATGCTAATTATTTTAGATTAAATATTTATGTAGGAAAAAATTCAATTCCCTCCAAATATTTTCATCACACTTTTAAAAATATATATATATCATAAGTTCTTAAACAAATTAAAGAAACTATTTATATCCCCATTCTCATCCTGATACTGCTCCCTGCCAAGATCGTCACTCTCCCGCACGATCTTCCCGCCGAGCTCGTCACACTCCCGTACGATCTCCCCGCCTTACTCCAACGAGAAATAACTAAATATATACATATAAAAAATATAAATAAATAAACAAATATAAAATGTACAGAATATAATATATATAATATATAGAAATAACGATATATAAAAATAATTATATATAATAAACTATATATATATTAAATTATAAATAAATAAATAAATATATGTATGTATAAATAAATAACATGATATATAAATAATATATATATATATATTACCGTCACTTATAAACGAATTAGTTAATTAGGAGAGTTGGTTGGGTAAGGAATTTATATTTGAGAGTCTCTGGTTCGATTCTCAACAAGCGCATATTAAAAAATATTTTTTTGTATATAAATATTATTTAAATTTAACCAAATAATTACATAAAATGCAAAACATTAGCATCAAAAGAATTCCTTCCTAAAAAATCCTTGCTAATTAGAAAGAAATAAATTTGTTGCTTAATTAGCTAGGACCATATTAGCTACAATTTTTTTTTCGTTTCTAAATTACTTGTTAATTAAAATTAGCAACGGATTTATCTAATTAGCAACGAATTTTACTTCTTGCTAATCAAGATTTTTCTTTTTGTGAGAGAAGACCACGCAAACTGAGAGGAGTTCGCGAGAAAGGCAAACAGGTCGTGTGAATAGAGCAGAAACCGCACAAGCAGAAACTGACCGCGCAAATAAAGGGAGATCACGAGGAGAGAAGATGCAAAGAAACCGCAAAAACAGTTCATGGAGACAAATAAAGAGACAGGCCGCACACAAAGGGCAGCGACTAAGAGGAGACAAAAATAAGTCGCGGGAAAGAAACAAGTCGCAAACAAGTCGCGAGAAGAAGTAGCAAGCCACGCGGACAGGTCACGCGAAAAGAGGAAGCTCACAAAATCAGGAGGAAAAGATTGAGTCCTCTGATAGCATGTGCGAACAGAAAACAAGAGACCAAAAAATTGGAGTAACAAAATTTTTATTATCCAAAAAGGTATTTACAAAGGTATAGTCTCTCTTTTATAGAATGGAGGAGATGAGAGAGATTACAATTAAGCAATGTGAGACTAAATAATTACATGTGTAAGCGGTTTAAAATAAAAACAAGCTGAACAGGCCGCGCGGTTAGACGAATAAGCTAACCGCCTAGCCACCACAAGAAACAGAGAACAAGCCGCCATAGGAGACCGCTAGACCGCCCGGTCTCTAAGCCACCTGAGACAAACTGTCAGACCGCCTGGATAACCACAGCAACAGTCCAGCCACCAAATCGCAGGAGAGAGACCGATAGACCGCTCGGTCTCTAAACCGCCAGAATCAGACCGCCAGACCGCCTGGTCTCCATACATCAACATTAAATACACAAACAAATCAAACAAATTACACACATACAAATCAAACAAATTACACACACACACACACACTCATAAGCCTACACAGAGCCGTACACACACACACACACTCATAAGCCTACACAGAGTTGTACACACACCTACAAATCTACAATAAACACACACTCACACAAATCAAACACATTATACACACTCACACAAATCAAACACATTATACACACTCACACAAATCAAACACATTACACACACACACAAATCAAACACATTACACACACACACACACACACACACACACACACACACACACACACACACACACACACACACACACACACACACACACACACACACACACACACACACACACACACACACACACACACACACACACACACACACACACACACACACACACACACACACACACACACACACACACACACACACACACACACACACACACACACACACACACACACACACATAGACATTCACATCAACACATAGACATTCACATCCAACATATTCATTGACATTTTCACACAATGTAAATACATCATAGCTGGGGAAGAAGATATACCTGTAGTTTCAAGGATCAATCATTGCTGCAGATCAGGGATCAAGCTTGCAACTGGTTGCTGCTGTTGGGACCAGTTGTTTCAGGGATCTAGCTACAGTTTCAGGGATCAATCAATTGCAGAAGAGATAATTTCAGGGATCAATCAATAGGCAAAGAAGATGTAGCGCTTTGGAAATGGAAGAGAAGGGTTTTACATGCTGTTAGAGAAGACATGCCCTGGATGAGGTGGAGAAGGCAAGTTGTAGATGCCATCGGAGTCGCGAATAGGAGAGACGATGCACAATTGGAGAAGATGCGGCAGGATGGATTCCTCCTCGCGGCGACCGGGAGAGACGACGGAAGAGGTCGCGCCACTGCCCTTGAGCGCTTTGTTTTTTTTTTCTTCCTACTTCAAACACGATAAATTGGAGCTTGGGGCGTGGGTTTCGTCCCACGATGTTTTGAGCCGGGAGAAACGCGAGGCAGATCGAAACGTAGGAGAAAAAACAAATGAGGCTTTTATGATTTTTCCATTTACAAAAAAACGCACCGTGCCAAAAAAGTGTAAACATATGAGACCGAAGTCGGCACGTGTGGCCATTTTTCTATCGAAGTCGGGATACGAGGATTTCTACTTAAAAGTGGGTGTCATATAATAAGAGGCGTTTTTCTATCCGTCCGGCCACATAGCATATGTGATCAACTTAGAGAATCAGGTTGCGTTTGACACAACTTATCGTAACTTATTTGCTCCGCTGAGGTTGGACAAAAACCTCATTGTCATAGAATGTATGTTTGGTATGATAAATGTTACAAAAAAAAACATAATTTGAGACATAAGATTTTAGTATTCCAATGACATTTTTATCCAATCTCACCGGAACAAATAAGTTGTGATAAGCTGCGCCAAACGTAGCCTCAATTGCACAAAATAACTTCACCATTGAAGTCATTTTTTTATCGAGGACACATATATGCTCGGAATCAATCCATGACGTTCAATCAATCACCAAATCAATCCAGGGCATCAAAGAGATGCATTTTTGCATGTGTGACAGTGTCGTCCATGCGGCACATGATGGTTGGGCTCGAAGCCACAAAATATGTCCGTCAAAATAACTTGGATAACCATACACGTCATTTTAATGTCCAAGTCAATCCCAAACATTCAAATAATTAGTGAATCAATCCATAAGCCCTAAAAAGAAGCATTATCACACTACCGCCTTAAAACAAGATCAATATATTACATCACATATACTTACTACTTCATCAACTAGCAAAATTAAACATCACTACTTTATCTTCCCCGCTCCTCAATCATGAGATATCTCTCGAGTCCGGCCCCCAAATACGCTGGGAACGGGACCAATAGAAATACATCAAACTATTGACTGGGCCCATGATGCACAAATTTACTGTGCACCACGAGACCGATAGACTTGATGCATTTCGTGTATTTCTATGCTGGCGTCCCGGACCGGATCGAAATTTTGCCCTAATCATGAATCCAAAAACAAGTTCCCTATTCTTTCCATGTCTCCCCATATTAGTCCCTACCCATACCATATATATAATGCTATATATATATATATATATATATATATATATATATATATATATATATATATATATATATATATATATATATATCATAGAGTAAAGCTAATAGTGGAAACCGTCATGACCGGTCATCTCCGGGTCAAGATCTTGGAAAGTTCCGTTAACAAAATTGATCACCGGAGGCATTGATGATGGGTTCATGATTGGGTGGCGGTGCGGCAGAGATGCGGCGGTCGTCGTCGCCGGAGCGATATTCATGGGGAGGTGGCCAGAGTAATCTTCTTCGTCGGCTTGAAGCAACTCGGCGGTTTGGTGGAGCCAAATCTGGGCCTTGAGGAACTTGACGTAATGGATGGCCTCCTCGAGCATGGAGACCGTGTCCATCTTGCTCCCGCCGGGGACCAGGCTCTTGAGGGTGCGGAACCGGTCGCTGATCCGGTGGCGCCGCTCCCGCGCCGCCACGCTCTGCGGGTCGGTTGACAGCTTCGTGCCGCCGGACCCTGCGGAGGGCTTCGGAGACGGGCCGCGGTCGGACGAGCTCGAGCTCGTCCTGAGGTGGCGGTTTTGGAGAGCCGGGGAGGGAGAAGGGGAGGGTTGTTGGTGGTGGTAATAGTTGAAGAAGTTCTCCATTTGCTTGTGTTTGTGTGTGTTTTTAGGGTTTGGCTTGTTATATATATATATGCTGAAAAGAGAGATGAAGGAGAGAGAAAGAGTGAGAGAGAGAGAGGAAGAGAGAGAGAGAGAGAGAAATGATATCTGGCGGGGGATACGGGGGGGGAGGGAGGACAGGTATACGGAACCATAGGTAGGGTTTTCAGGCGGGAAGAAGAAGACTAGGGTTTGGGGTGTATATAAATATTATATATTATATATTTATATAGATATGAATAGAAATATATATAGCTATAAAGCTATTATTTCAGCGTCCTCATCATTTTGACTTGTGCAATAATACAGAAATAATGGCTGAGTTTTCATGCTGACGGTACGGACGATTACCAACTTAGAGGAATAGCAGGGCGCGCGTGGTTTCTTCATAATGATAATCAGGTTATATACTTATATATATATAGCCCCTGCCAGCTGCTTAATATTAGTTAATTAAGGGTCTCTTTGGAGGAGACAATGAATTTGGACTATTTATACGTTAAATATGGTGCTCGGATGAGGGAGAAACAACTCTGGTAAGATGAAGGCGTTCAATTTTTTTTGGTAGAAGTCAGTTGATGTCTAGATCCGTTGTTGTTTCACATAGATGCAGGAGTAGACGTTGCATGATGGGAAAACAAACACGAGGCATTTGCTCCCGCCGCGTCTGTTCCCGCCAAACTTTTTCGGAATGGAGAAATCTCTCTGTTTCGAACTCCCGCCTCCCCTCTGTATCTCCGAGCAGCGGTGGCATTTGCGCCCGCCTGCTTGCTTATGGTGAACCAAACGAACCCTAATATTAATTTATGCAGGCGGATTTTGAGAAGAAGAATGAATAGTTAGTGGATTTTGATTGCTCTCGTCTTCGAGAAAATGAATTTTGAATAGTTATATGTCAAATACGGTGGTCGGATGAGGGAGAAACTGCTCCGGTAAAGTGGAGACATTCAAATTTTTTTTTGTTGAAGTTGATGTCCGGCCCCACTTGTTAAAATTTAGAGGTCCGTCACTATTTCACGCAGATGCAAGAGTAGATGCCGATGCACGGCGGGAAAAGAAACGCACGGCGTCTTCTCCCGCCAAGTCTGCTCCTGCCACGTCTGTTCCCGCCAATCCTTTTCGGAATGGAGAAATCCCTCCTTTTCGAAATCCTGCCTCCCCTCTGTATAGTACCTCCGAACGGCGGCGGCATCTGCGCCCGCCCGTCTGCTCACGACGAACCAAACGGACACTAATATTAATTTGTGCAAGCGGATTTTGAGAAGACGAATGAACATATGGCAGCTGCAGTCAGGATAATTAAATTTATTAATGCATGTGTATTCAGGGGGCGGATATATATCCAGAACTAGAGTACTGCAAATCCCTATAACTGCAAATTTCAAGGTGTTCTTTTTTCTAATCATTTCAACCTTTTATTGAAAGTTTCATGACTTTGTTCTCTTGATGCTACAAAATTCTTGCTTCCATGAAAGGAATACTTGATGCCTTGCTTCCATAGAAAACCTTACATTTCGGTTTGTTTCACATGCATGAAATTTTGTTTTGTTGGAGTATTGTCGGATTTCTTTTCATTTAACTCGGTATTTATGTTTGTTACTACCTCCGGGTTTGTTTTGCTTCGAGCGGCGGATCTAGGAAGTTTGACTAGGGGAGCCCAATCAAAAGACAAATTTTTTTTTATGATCAATGTCTATACCAAAATTTGCACATGCAGAGATATATATCACAATTGAGTCATTAAAAAGAATTATTTCTTATTGTAGTTTATCTATTTAGAGACATCTGAGTTCAATCTTTAATCAACTTTCAGAACAAATGAAATATTGCGTGATGCTGGTCTGATCTTTGTTGCAGTATATATAATATTAACTTTTCAATAATTTGAGATATCAGAATATAAAGAGTATTAACAATTCCAATTTGAATTGTTTGTTTAGGTGTTCGGGTTAAATATTTGTGTGATGAAGTAAATAGATCCAAGAAAAAAAATATATTGGTCGCAATGAAAATATTTAAAATGACCTCCTTGCTACAAAGTATGAGTTGCAATAAAAGTGTAAAGTATTATCATCAGTATTTAAACATTCGACTGACATCATTGTCGTCATCATTTGTCAACACCCCTAAGAGAATATGAAAGTTCATCTTCAAAGTAAGAGAATTTTATATTAAAATGAACTCAAAATAAAAGCGTGAACGCATATTCAATTCCTATTGCATAGAGAATGAGAATTTGAACAAGGGGGCCGAAATCATTCGAGAAAGCTTAAGAAACACGTCGTCAAAATTCATTGGCTTTGATCTCGTGTACTCTTCGGGTGTAATAAAAGAGACACTTGTAAAATAAACAGGATTACAAGAGTTAAGTAAAGAAGATGTCACATTATATCGTGTTGAAGATGACGATAATATTTCTTTCAGAGATTTCGAAGACGTTATGAGTAAATAAGAATGTGAACTTGGCGGTGTCAAAATTATTTGCAGCTATCTCAACTAGATTTATATATGTTATCTCCACAACAATCAATTAAACCAGTTACCTCTCATGTCAACTTTCTCATATTACAATAAAAAAAATTTAAATGTCTCCACCTTTTCGGGCTCTTTTCTCCCTTAATCGGACACCGTTTTTGACGTATAAGTACTCGAAATTCATTGGCTCCTATCCTCTAGTTTGCGTTATATATAATTTTTATATATGCAAAAAAATAAATATTTTATTAAAAAAAGAGTAGAACCTTATAATGAGTTTAATTTCTCCCTTTTTAACTATAATACATAGTCACCATTAGCATTGTGAATGTTCCATTGTATATTTTCAACACCAAAGGATCACTGGAAAATTTTGCATTGTAGAGCTAGGTGGTTTCGGCCGATTCGAATTTTACAAGGGCTCATTTTTTTCTTAACATTGTTGATTTATGACATGCTTATGCTAAAATGCAGTGTTATCCCCTTATCGGTCACATATTTGAGTCATGAAAACTTTAATGTGTAGAGGCAGCAAGAGTATAGTATGACTATCAAATACTTATAGTGATAATTTTGAATCAAAATTGAATTTGTTGAAATCTAACTATAATTTTTATTTTAATAATTTTCTGTCGTCTTATGCGGCTGAGCATGCAGTATGAATAGAAGGTGAACCTTTTTTTTTCTTATGTTTGATTATATTGTTGATTTACGATTACATACATATTTGTTTTTTTTCTTAACTCAAATAATATTCATTTTAGTAAACATTGTAATTTTGGCCAAATCATTTTAGATATATGAAATATATGATGGAAAATAAAAAAAAAGATATAAGAACTGAAAAGAAAAAAAGAGAAGAGAAACTTTGAGATTTTACATTGTAGGTATAATATTTTACATTGTTTTTATATATCTCAAAACTTACAAAGATTGGATATTTATAGACTCAACATTCTTGTCTATAATAGTTTTTACCTATGTTGCACCGACACTGACACGGGACACGCGATACGACACGACATGACACTCGACTCGTCAATTCTAAAAAAATACCATATTCCGACACGCTGGGACACATATATTAAATATTCATTTTTTTATAATTATGAAAATCCTAAAACATTTAACAAAAAATAAAAAATTAATAATTAACAAATATTTCAATAAATTAAATCATGTTTAAATATTACTCATCAATTATTCAAATGCAAAACTTAAAAAATGATCAAAAAAATGATAAAACATTAACACATTACCATTATATATTATCCGTAAAAATAATCGATTCTCATGCAATTTTTTTTCTCCACTTTAAATCTTCATTTTTTCTAGAGAAAATATCTACGCCACTAGTAGATCCACTTTCACTACTTGAAATGCGCATGCTAGAAGGGGGTAAAGACACTTCTAAGACTCAAGTGTCGGAGATAGCTAATGAAAACAGCTGCCGTTTGTCCCTTACATCTTTATTTCCTATTAGATCAATATTATGGTAATCTCACTGTCAACGCGATATGAGTCTATATGGTCGCATATATGAACGTTTGAAGAAGTTGGAGGAATGAATTGTGTTGGTCATACTCATATGTGATGAGTAACGGACCAAACACTTGACTGATTGGAGTGCGTCGAGTGCGCCGAGACAACTCGACGATTCGTCGAGTCATCAGCTGATTCGTCGAGTGCGTCTAGACATCTCGACGATTCGTCCAGTCATCAACTGATTCGTTGAGTGCGTCGAGACATTGCGACGATTCGTCGAGTCATCAGCAGATTCGTCAAGTGCGTCGAGTGCGTCGAGACATCTCGATGATTCGTCGAGTCATCTCTGTTAATGATTTGTTTAGTTGATTCCATTAGTTCTGGGTCTGCAGATAGCAGCGATTCAAGCCTGTTTATACTCCTGGGTATATATATATATCTGTCACCTTAGGGTTTCAAATGCATGAGTTAGGGCGAATCCGAAACTAACGGAAAGTGTTTACCGAAGTGTCGATCTCGTCGCTCATGTAAGCCTCGATTCTGGCGCCTGTCGCCGCCGCCTCTCCAGGTGCAGACCTAGTAGTTTGTGGCAACACAGAGGGCTTTCCATTATCCATTCTGAATCTTGTTTGACAAGGTGCCGGTGTTCTCCCCGTTCGTGTGGACTCCTGTAGAGCTGCAAATCCATCTTGCGTGAACTCACCCGCCAGCCAAGAACTGTTCTAGAGCATCTTAATTGAGTGTTGACTCAATCCCACTCAGGTATACTCCTATTTTATGTTATGCAAACTTCTTAATGAATTCTCATCGCAAGATCCAAGTTTCTCTTTAGGGTTTTCTTGAACTACATTCCGTTGTGCACATTTTATGTGTTGTTTAGAAAAAACCCTACACAAAGATACTAGGAAAGATTGTGTTGGATAGCCATTATTGAATGAGGAGAAGAGCCTTAGTGCTCTTATCCTTCTCCTCCTTTGAGGGTTTTAGTACTTCACTATAAGACCCCTCCTCCTTACCAAGGAGGCTCCCGGTCTTATGCCCAGAACCACCGTTTTACGGCGGCACTAACTCACAGGTTAGTCGACACCGCAACACGCCAATCCTGCCGGCTAGTACGATCATATAACCTGTTCGGCCAAAAGCGAGAAAGAAGTAAAGCAGTATAAGGAAACAACCAGTCCATAAGTCACAATACTATCAAATAATAATGAAAGCACACAAGTCCAATATGAGTACATCAAAAGTAAGAAAAAGGGGCTTATGCCCGTACATAATGACAAATCTCTCTCTCACAAATGTCAACAAGCGGAAGCTATGCTATCATTAGAAGTCTCGTCCCACCTGACGACGAGCTGCAGTAGTAGTAGTAGTAGGTAGTGGTGGTATCAGCTCATCACGTCCCGCCACCTCATCCTGCTGGTACTCCCTCTCCTCGAGCTCCTAAAATGATTGGTCACACCGACCGTTAGTCAAAAGACTAAGTCGTTTCCTCCACACCTCGCCCCCGCAACTCCTAGGCACCGGGAGGGAGGACGAAGCGGAGGACAACAAGGGGTATAACAAAGGAAACATATGAGAGTGGAGCTATACTAAGAGTACATATATATCAGCTATTTCTACTCTAGCAGTTCTATATATATGGTGCATGAAAATTAAGAAGAGCAAAACAAAAATAAGTAAAGTGCTGTAAGTAAATAAGTACTGAAATTAAGCAAGCACTAAATGTAAGCAGAGTAAAGACAGCGAGTAATGTAAGCTACTACTACCATCACAGAAGTACCTTAACTTATATGAATGCTCATACAAACTTATAAGTTAAGGTTTCCAGAAATATAACTTATGATATAAAAGTGCCCATACTAATTTATATGATAAGAATCTATGGTGCGTATGTCCTAGTTATGAATGTATGATATGCATGTGAAAGAAATAGTACCTAATCACCTAGAGGGGGGGGGGGGTGAATAGGTGAACTTAATCTTTTTTAAAATTACAGGCAGAAACACTGAATAATAAGTCCTGTATTTGCAATTCTCTACAGCAATTCAGCACAGATAATACAACAATCACAGAATTAATCACACACAGAGTACACACAGATTTTATAGTGGTTCCCCAAGTTCTGGGTACATCCACTTCCCCCTTCGCATATCTAGTAGTGTACTAGATTCGGCCTAACTTCTCCACTTCTTCTCAGATCCTCAGATCTTACAACTCAGAACCCCAAACAGGTTCCTACAACTCAGAGTGATCCCACTCCTACAACTCAGGCTCAATAGCCCTACCACTTAGTCTTCAATAAGACCTACACTCAGAGAACACAGTCTCCTACAACTCAGGCCCAATGCCCTACCTCAGTCTTCAACAAGACCTACACTCAGAGCACACAGACTCCTACACTCAGCCTTTATAAAATAGGCTTACAGCTCAGATCCCTTAGGATCCTACAGAAAATAAAGTTTACAAAGTATATAACCATAACTCTGAAAGAGAGAGATGAGTTGACTGGCTTCTTGATGAGTTCTTGAAAGAACTTTGCAGAGATCAACCTCCCTTGGATTTCTTCAAAGCTTCTTGAATTAGAATACAGTAGGGTTGTATCTCTATGCAGATGATCTTCAATCAACTGCTGTCTTGAGAATCAGATCTCAATCTGAAACTTACTTTTCAGCCTGGTTCAACAGCTGTTCTTCTTAGAAGGAGCTCTCTCTCTCCAACTACTTAGATCTTCTCTTGAAGGTCTTCTTCTTTGTTGTGTTGTTTTTCAACTTATTACTTCATCGATCCTTTCTATTGAAGGAGAAAGGTCTTTAAATAGACTTCCTCCAAGGTAACCGCCTGATCCAGTTTCTAACAACTTTCTGACGGCTCTGATAGTTGCAGTTGACCGGTTGGAATGACAGCTGTCAAGTCATCCAGTCACTTCTTGAAATCTCTGTCACTGTCTGAAAGTGTCGAGACAGATAGTCTTTATGTGTCGACACAGATATACTAAGTGTCGACACAAGTAGACTAAGTGTCTACACTAGCCTTGATGGTGTCGACACAACTCCTTGTGTTGTTGTAACTGCTTCTCGACACTGCTTCTTCAGAATGTGTCGACACTGATTCTGTGTGTCTACACAAGCCTTCTGTTGAATGTGTCGACACTGATTGAGTGTGTCGACACAAGTACTTCTTCTTCAATACTTAGTTGATTTCTGCTGTGTGTCGACACAAGTGTCCTTCTTATGTTGAACTTTGCTGAGTGTCGACACATCTCCTTTGTGTCGACACATGCCTTCATGTGTTGAAACTTTGCTGAGTGTCGACACATCTCCTTTGTGTCGACACATTCTTCATGTGTTGAAACTTTGCTGAGTGTCGACACAGCCTCCTAGTGTCGACACATTCTTCATGTGTTGAAACTTTGCTGAGTGTCGACACAGCCTCCTAGTGTCGACACTTTTGATGTCGACAAAGTTTCTCTGGATGTCGACACTGCTTCTAAGTGTCGACACTGATTCTGTAGACAATTCTTCACTGTGTGTCGACACTACCTGTATGTGTCGACACTTTGCTTCTGGTGTCGACTCTGCCTCTATGGTGTCGACACAATTACTCCAAGTGTCGACCCAGCTTATCTGGGTGTCGACACTAGCCTTCTCAAGTGTCGACACTTTTCTTCTAGGTGTCGACACATGGACTTAGAATCTTTTATGCGTTCCCTGCAATTACTTAACCTGCACACATAAACTCAAAGCACATCAAATATACCTTGATGTATATCATTGAGTAGGGTGAGGCTTCTTCAAATCAGGTACATATTTTCCAATGTATCCAACAATCTTCCCCTATTTGGAGAAGTCATAACCCTTAGTCAATGATATACACCATACATAATAAATACTCAATATGATGTATAACAATATTAAATGACAGGGTAAGTACTAAACATGTATAAACAGAACATGTATAAACAATTATCTCAGAACAGTAATGTAATAGATTGAACATATACTATTGTTCTTACAACTTCAAACATTTTCATTAATCAAAAGTTTACATAGAGTTAAATGCAAATGATTACAAATTGTAAACTTAAGAAAATTTCTATCCTATGGCTGCTCTGGCTCCTTGATAACAATGCCCTTTCCAGATTGAATCTTTACTTTAACTGGAGCATCACTGTCATCAGCAGGCTTCTTTCCCTTAAGATCTGTTTTTTTTCAGCTCTTCAGCCTTTATCTTTTGCCTTTCAAAATAGTGATAAGGCTTAGAGAAATACTTGCTAGGCTCCTGTGCATTAGGAGGTAGCTTTCCCAGTTTAGCCTTCCTTCTATATTGTACTATTGCCTCTTACCTATTCTCATGTTTTTTCCATTCCTGGTCAGAATACCATTTGCCTCTATCCAGGATATTATCCTTAGCAGCCTTCCAAGCAGTCAATATGACATTCCTGGATGTGGGGCTCCATTGCTCAAAGTCTGGCCTTAATTCAGCTTGCTCTCTGAACCTTTTCTTAGATAATTGGGCCTCTTGTTCTTTTAGAACTGCCTCTGACACAGGTTGTACAACTTTGTCAAGAATAACATTCTGATTACCCCCAGGAGGACTATACATAGACTGTACCTCCTGATGTATCATGTCAAAATTAGCAGGAGGATATATCACTTGAGCAACTTCAGCTTGTTCTCCTCCAAAATAAGCAGGATTTATTCCAGACTCTGCCACATTATCATCATCACATAAAGGTGGATATCCAAGGGTAGCTCTGATGGAGTTTGAAATCCATTTGACATGATCAGAGCCTGCCTTGACTAAAACCCTCTCCCCCTTTATGACTTCTCTGACTATATGATCCCTAAGATCATCTTTCTGGAATCTGATTTGAGCATTCAAATAATTAACTCCATCCTTATAATAAGGTTTTAACTTCTGAAGCTGTTCAGTAATAGCCTTTTGAGAATTTGCAATTGCAGTTTTAACAGCAGTGAGGCTTTCTTGTAGGTTTTTATCAAACTCAGCCTTTGCAGCAGTCCTTGCTGTAGTTTGAGCAGCAGCTAGATTCTGCATTTCAGTGACTATCACATTATGTGATTCAGTTAAATTATCATTCATTCTAAGCTGGTTCTCCAAAATATAGCCTTGCTTCACTGTCATATCATCCACTTGGGTTTTTATTTTTTCTTGATGAGTAGCCAAATAGACCACAACATTCCCTCCTTTATGGAAACATTCCGTCATTTCCTTCTTATGTTGATTCACTTCAAATCTTATGGATTTTATGTCTTGAGCTAAGGAAAATTATAGCTCCTTATGGTGCTCATACATATAAGTTTCCATTGCCTTCCTTTGCTCATCTAGCTTTATTTGCAATGCCACCAACAGAGAACTATAATCAGTAGTTGGGGCAGGCTGTGGAGCAATTGTCTGCAGTGCTTTCTTGTAGGTCTGTCTTCTCCTTTTAAAGACCTAAAATTTCCTTTTCTTGGCCCTAACAGTCTCTTCATCTTCTGAAGCAGAAGTACTAGCAATGTCTATCCTGTCCTTAGGACTAGGAGGTAAATCCTTTTCAGTCCTTGGTAGCTCCTCAGCATGCCTTTGTTCCTCAGTCTCTTTTGTAACAGTTTCCTCTATTGGCTCCCCCTCAAGATTGACCTTCTCCCCCTCAACAGCTGCTTTCTCTCCCTCAAAGTCAGTCTGTAACAAATCTGGGAATAACTCTTCTAGAGTGAACTCATGTTGAGGTTGTACAGGAGAATCTCTTATTTCTGGAGTAATTGATACTTCTTTATCAACAACAGATGTGTCCTCCATGACAACATCTTGTGGTTGATTAGGTAACTGTGTTTGCTGATCAACATCAAGTAATGAATCAGTCAAAACTTCATCCTCAATAGGGAAATTTAATTGATTAACTTCAGTAATTACCTCTAGAATGGTTTGGGTAGCTCTTTCACTCTCTAATGGAGTTGGCTCATCCACAAGTAGAGACTGCCCCTGGAGTGGATCCAGGTGAATTGGGCTAGCTGAGGGTAGCTCCCCCTGCCTCTGTGCATCTTCTTGTCTTGCTGGTGACTGTCCAGCATTTCCATCCTCTCCATCATCTGAACTAAACACCACTTGTTCCTCTGAGCTACTTGAGGATTCTTGTGCCACAATGACTGTCTTCTTCTTCTTCTTCTGAGGTGTTCCCTTTTCTGAAGTTGGTAGTTCCTTTGTCAATACTCTATCCCACCTAGAGATAATCCTAAGATCCATTCTCCTCATATGATTTATCTTGGAACCAGCAGCTTGGTTCATCACTTCAGGAATACTTCCAGCTAGGTATAGACTCAGAATTCTACCCAAATTGGGCTTCTTCAGGCTCTCTTTTATCTTATCAAACAGTACTACTGACCAATCAGTGTTAAGCTGGAAAATTATCCTTGTCATTAGACTGAACATGTGAGCAGATATTCTATCATGCCCACCAGGCTTGCTCAGTATTACTTTTCCTACTATTTCAGATAGAAACTTTCCCTATATGTTCATTCCTTTCCTGTTGAACACTGATCCAATCTTCAGGTTTGAATCAAGTCCACACCATGTTAGTGCCTCCCTTGTCTTTGAAGCAGATACATCTTCCTCTTCTTTTGTTCTAGGGAGATGTAGAACTTTTCTTAGAGTCTTATGAGAGACTTTCACCTTTGCCCCATGAACTTTGGACTTAATATTGAGTCCAGATTCATCAAGAGTTGCTACACTCAAGAATTCGAGGACTTCCTTCTTCCAGATCTTGATAGGCTCTGAAACTAGGTACTCTAATCCAGTCTCGGCAATTAGGGTTACCACACCTTGGATTTCAGGTTCCACGTCATCAAAGGCGTGATGCACGAGCTCATATCCTTCATTAATGTTCTCTTATAGCTTGGGCACCATTAGGGTTTGAAGAAATTTTGAATTTAGAGAAGAGAGATGTCGACACACAAGTTTGGTCTCAAATCTAAGGTGAGTGTGTCGACAAACAATGGTGAAGACCTATTTATACCTTTCTAAAATCGAAGGTGAAAAGGCGCATTAAAATACTTGAAATGTGTCGACACTGTTGAAAAGTGTCGACACTTACTTCTAATGTCTCGACAATTATGTGTCGACACCAATATAGTCGATAGAATATATGTGTCGACACTTACATATCTCAGCTCGACGATTAGTCGAGACTTTACTCGACGAATTCTATGTAAATCCCAAGTGTCGACAACACCCTGGATGTGTCGACACCTACTTTTCATGTGTCGACACTAATTCTCTTAAGTGTCGACACAGACTGTCTAGATGTGTCGACACCATTTCTCTGAAATGTCGACACCACTTCTATGTGTCGACACAGACAACTCTGTGTGTCGACACCATTTTACTTGGCCAATTTTTTGAAACTATTCTAAGTTTATCATTTCTAATTCAATTTTAAACTTATTGAATTTAGTTTCATCTAAGGGCTTAGTATACATATCAGCTAATTGATTATCTGTCTTAACATACTCTAGAGAAATATCTCCTTTTTCTACATGTTCTCTTAGAAAATGGTATTTAATTTCTATGTGCTTAGTCCTACTATGGGAGACAAGACTATTTGCAATAGAAATAGCACTTGTAGAATCACAAAATAAAGGTGTTCTACTTACTTGAATACCATAATCTTCTAGCTGGTGTTGTATCCATAGTAGTTGTGCACAGCAACTTCTTGCAGCAACATACTCTGACTCAGTTGTGGAGATGGCCACACTGGTCTGCTTCTTGCTGCTCCAAGACACCAGCCTTCCACCTAGAAATTGACAGGTTCCTGTAGTACTCTTCCTATCTTCCTTGCAGCCTGCAAAATCTGCATCTGAATAACCTGTCAGTACAAAATCTCCATTCCTAGGGTACCAAAGGCCTAGATAAGGTGTGCCCTTAAGATATCCCAAAATTCTTTTGACTGTTATCAAATGAGATTCTTTAGGGCAAGCCTGGTACCTAGCACAGACACATGTAGCATACATGATATCTGGTCTACTAGCAGTCAAATACAGTAGGGAGCCAATTATCCCTCTATACAAAGTTTCATCTACAGGTTTCCCTGCATCATATTTGCTTAGAGACATGCTTGACCCCATAGTAGTTTTCATGGTAGTGGATGATTCCATACCATACTTCCTTATCAACTCTAGGGTGAACTTAGACTGGCATATGGACAAGCCATCTTCAGTCTGTCTAACTTGGAGACCCAAGAAGAACTTAAGTTCCCATATACTGCTCATTTCAAATTATCCTTGCATAAGTTTTGCAAACTTTCTGCAAAGACTACTTTCTGCAGACCCAAATATTATGTCATCTACATATATTTGGACTAAGATAATCTTGCCTCTGGATTCCCTAAGGAATAGAGTCTTGTCTATTTTTCCCCTTGAGAATTTGTTCTCAATGAGGAAACTAGACAGGGTTTCATACCAAGCCCTAGGGGCTTGTTTTAACCCATACAAAGTCCTTCCTAAGTCTATATACATAATCAGGTTTAAGAGAATCAACAAAACCTGATGACTGCTCTACATAGACTTCTTCCTTCAGATTTCCATTCAGAAAAGCTGACTTAACATCCATTTGATATACCTTGAACCCTTGAAATATTGCATAGGCAAGAAACATCCTTATTGCCTCCAGTCTTGCTACTGGAGCAAAGGTTTGATCAAAATCAATACCTTCTTCCTGCCTATATCCTTTTGCAACCAGTCTAGCTTTGTTCTTTATAATGACTCCATTCTCATCCAACTTGTTCCTAAAGATCCACTTAGTTCCAATAATGTTGTAGTCTTTTGGTTTAGGAACTAGCTCCCAGACCTTGTATCTTTTGAACTGGTTCAGCTCCTCTTGCATGGCCTCAATCCAATGAGGATCTAGGATGGCTTCTTCAAATTTCTTTGGCTCTACTTAAGATATAAAGCTGGAGTAGAGAATTGAACTTAGATTCCTGCTCCTTGTTTGTACCCCTTGTCTGAGATCTCCAATAATTTGATTGGCTGGATGATCCTTTAGATGCCTATTTGCTGGAGGCAGCCTGTCTTCAGGTTGTACACCTTCAATCTCTTCAACTTGCTGCACCCCTTGATCTTCTTCAGCATCATGTGTATCTTGTACTCCCCCTGGACAACAGCCACTATCATCCACTTGCTGACTTGCAATAGAACCTTCTACAAAAGTAAGCTTGTCCATCTTCTCAGTTACACCTGTGGAGTTGCAAACACTTCTAGGCAATTCATTGTTAATGAGTCTAGCTTCATCAAAAACTACATGAACAGACTCTTCTACAACTTGAGTAATCAAGTTGTAGACCCTATAAGCCTTACTATTATTTCTGTGCCCAACAAAGATCCCCTCTTAGGATTTGGCAGCAAACTTAGTTAGATAAGACTTTCCATTGTTAAAGATGAAGCACTTGCAACCAAAGATCCTGAAATAGGATAAATTTGGTTTTCTGCCCTTCACAATCTCATAGGGGGTCTTCTTGTGGCTCTTGCTGATAGTAGCCCTATTGATCACATGACAAGCAGTGTTTACTGCCTCAGCCCAGAAATATTCTGGGAGAGATGTGTCACTCAATAGGGTTCTACCAGCCTCTATCAAGGTTCTATTTTTCCTTTCAGCAATACCATTTTGCTGAGGTGTTTTTGGTGAGGAAAATTCCTGAAAAATTCCAAATTCTTCACACAGTTTTGTCATACTGTCAGACTGAAATTCAGTACCATGGTCACTTCTGATTTTGACCACTGTACTGTCCAATTCATTCTGAATTTGTTTGACAAAACTATATAAGATACTTGGTGTTTCAGATTTTTGTCTAAGGAAGAACACCTAGGAAAACCTTGAGTAGTCATCTACAACCACAAATGTGTAGACCTTCCTACCTAGGCTGTGAACTGGCATAGGACCAAAAAGATCCATATGCAAGAGGTATAAACACCTCACAGAATCCTTATTCTCAAGGCTATGAAAGGTGGATTTGGTCTGCTTGCCCTTTTGACAAGCTGAGCATATCCCATCCTTTATACACTTAACCTGAGGACCATTCCTCACTAACTCTTTGCTAAAGAGTTGGTCAATTGTCTTATAGTTAAGATGAGCCAGCCCCTTGTACCATTTAACACAATGTGAGACTTTCTCATCAGCTACAAGACAAACAGGAGAAACATTGTTCTCACTCATAATGTCTAGACAATAGACATTTCTCTTTCTATATCCAGTCAGAATGATCCTTTGATCACTTGACCTCTTGATATGACAACCATCTTTGACAAATGAGATGTCATATCCTAAATCACTCAGCTGACTTATGCTAATGAGGTTATGTTTCAAACCCTTTACATAAGCCACTTGAGTAATTGTAATTAGGTTGCTAGAAATGTTACCAAAACCTTTGATGATTCCTTTTTTCTGAACCACCAAAGGTAACTTTAGGACCATCCTTGATTGGTGTATAGTCCTTCAGCAACCCCCTAGTTCCAGTCATGTGCCTGGAACATCCACTGTCCAAGTACCATATAGGGGCATGACCACTTAGACTCACCTGCAAAACAAATTACTTAACCTTAGAACCCAAATAACTCTTGGATCCTTGGTGCAAGTTAGTCTGACTTTTAACAAAACTACCTGTAGCTTTTCTAACAGGCAGTTTGCTACTCTCCTTGACACTTGAATTGTGCCAACAATCTATGGCAAAGTGGCCTACCTTGCCACAACACCAGCACTCAAATCTGTTGTATCTTTGTTTAGATATAACCCTGACTGTTTTATCTACAGCAGGCTTCTTGTTGAGTGTTGGGGCTTTGCCCTTAGATTTGGACTTTACTGTCCAGGAAGGTTTTGTAAACCCCAATCCAGTTTTACCCTTATGAGGTACAAACTCATCTATCAAAGATAAAACTGATTTTGGTTTAGAAAAACTTGCTACTATATCTCTCTCCTTCTGAAGTCTAGCCTCCAGATTTCTAATATGATCATTCTTAAATGTAATAGTACACATCTGAATAACAATAATGTTCTTCAGCCTGGCTATTTCATTTTATTTCTGATCAATCAACTTGTATGAATTAGCAGCAGCCAATTTAAGACAAGCAATCTCCTTTGCCTGAGTTTTGGCCAAGGATTTGCTTTTCTTCAAGGCCTGCAACAAGTCCCTATATTCATCAATTAACTGATGAATATCTCCTTCAGATTCAGACCCACCCACATCACTTGATGCAGATGTATCTGATTCTGACTCAGTACAAGAAATTGAACTAGTTGAACAACTTTGTACCTTACTAGGTCCAGGCTGATCCTGGATCTTGTCTCCTTCAGATAATGTCATCAGCCCTTTGCACTGATTGTCCTCATGCTCATAAATTAAATTCATCAGCTGCATGAACTCATCTTCCTCCTCTTCAGCAAACAATCCAATATAAGCTTCAGATTCTGAATCTGTTTCTGAAGATGACTGATCAGTCAGACTCTTATCCTTCTTAGCAACAAAGGATCTTTCCTTTTTGCCCTTAAACTGAGTCTTCTTCTTGTCAGTTGATTATTTCCTCTTTTTTGGACAGTCAGCTACTACATGTCCTTGTTTATTGCAATAATAGCATACTATCTTTGAGGATGTAGTTTTACTTGGCTTGGACTTTCTTCTGTCATTTCTTGATGACTTCCTGTTCTGATAGTAGTCATCTTTTGTCTATGAAGTGGATGGCTTAGACCTCCACTGCTTCTTCTTCAGAAACTTTTGAAAATGTCTTGTAAAAACAGCAAAGTCTTCATCACTTTCACTGCTATCTGAAATCTTGCTTTCTGAATTATCTGTCTCAGCCTCAGCAACCATTTGAGGTGGAGATGGAGACTTGCTTCTATACTTCCTAGTGGCTTCAGTCTTGAAAGCCACAGCTCTTTCTTTGTGCTCCACTCTAGTAGTCCTCTCTTCCTCCTTTCTAACCATTAACTGCATCTCATAAGATAACAGTTTTCCAAACAAGGTTGGAGGAGGTATATCAGCTAATTTGGCCATTTCCCTAATGACACAAATCTTGGTGTCACAGTCCTTAGTCAGGGATCTTAAGAATTTATCATTCAGCTCATAGTTGCTGAATTCTCTTCCATAGGACATCAATTCATTGACTATCCTATAGAACTTCTTGTAGCATTCAGTAATGCTATCAGACTTTCCTTGTCTGAAGCTTTCATATTCCTGATTTAATAATGACTTCCTGTCTTGTCTTACTTTTTCTGATCCCTCCATGTAAACTATCAGTGTGTCCCACATTTCTTTAGAAGTTTTATAGTGAATTAAATTCTGAAATGTGGCATCACCAATTGCACTTACAATAATATTCTGGGCCCTCTTGTCCATAGTGGCCAGAATTATTTCATCTTTTGTCATTTCTGAATAGTCCTTAGGAGTTTTCTGATTTGCATCTATAATGGAGATCTTCATAGGCACATGCGACCCTTCTTTGACTGTGATGTATATTCTTGAGTCAGATGCTTCCATAAAGAGTCTAACCCTTTCTTTCCATATGCCAAAAATCTCTTTTCTGCAGATTGGCAATTTCATGGATCCTAGCTCTTTGTGATTCTCAGTTGAACCCATTTTCTTGATTCTTGATTATTCTAATTCTGCCTATAAGATCTTACTCAGACTGTTATGTCCTTTTTGAGTAACCTCCCTCTGATACCACTTGAAAGAAATAGTACCTAATCACCTAAGGGGGGGGGGTGAATAGGTGAACTTAATCTTTTTAAAATTACAGGCAGAAACACTGAATAATAAGTCCTGTATTTGCAATTCTCTACAGCAATTCATCACAGATAATATAGCAATCACAGAATTAATCACACACAGAGTACACACAGATTTTATAGTGGTTCCCCAAGGTCTGGGTACATCCACTTTCCCCCTTCGCCTATCTAGTAGTGTACTAGATTCGGCCTAACTTCTCCACTTCTTCTCAGATCCTCAGATCTTACAACTCAGAACCCCAAACAGGTTCCTACAACTCAGAGTGATCCCACTCATACAACTCAGGCTCAATAGCCCTACCACTCAGTCTTCAATAAGACCTACACTCAGAGAACACAGTCTCCTACAACTCAGGCCCAAGGCCCTACCTCAGTCTTCAACAAGACCTACACTCAGAGCACACAGAATCCTACACTTAGCCTTTATAAAATAGGCTTACAGCTCAGATCCCTTAGGATCCTACAGAAAATAAAGTTTACAAAGTATATAACCACAACTCTGAAAGAGAGAGATGAGTTGACTGGCTTCTTGATGAGTTCTTGAAAGAACTTTGCAGAGATCAACCTCCCTTAGCTTTCTTCAAAGCTTCTTGAATTGGAACACAATAGGGTTGTATCTCTATGCAGATGATCTTCAATCAACTGCTGTCTTGAGAATCAGATCTCAATCTGAAACTTACTTTTCAGCCTGGTTCAACAACTGTTCTTCTTAGAAGGAGCTCTCTCTCTCAACTACTTAGATCTTCTCTTGAAGGTCTTCTTCTTTGTTGTGTTGTTTTTCAACTTATTACTTCATCGATCCTTTCTGTTGAAGGAGAAAGGTCTTTAAATAGACTTCCTCCAAGGTAACCGGCTGATCCGGTTTCTAACAACTTTCTGACGGATCTGACAGTTGCAGTTGACCGGTTGGAATGGCAGCTATCAAGTCATCCAGTCACTTCTTAAAATCTCTGTCACTGTCTGAAAGTGTCGAGACAGATAGTCTTTATGTGTCGACACAGATAGACTAAGTGTCGACACAAGTAGACTAAGTGTCGACACTAGCCTTGATGGTGTCGACACAACTCCTTGTGTTGTTGTAACTGCTTCTCGACACTGCTTCTTCAGAATGTGTCGACACTGATTCTGTGTGTCGACACAAGCCTTCTATTGAATGTGTCGACACTGATTGAGTGTGTCGACACAAGTACTTCTTCTTCAATACTTAGTTGATTTCTGCTGTGTGTCGACACAACTCCTTTGTGTCGACACAAGCCTTCTTGTGTTGAACTTTGCTGAGTGTCGACACATCTCCTTTGTGTCGACACATGCCTTCATGTGTTGAAACTTTGCTGAGTGTCGACACATCTCCTTTGTGTCGACACATTCTTCATGTGTTGAAACTTTGCTGAGTGTCGACACAGCCTCCTAGTGTCGACACATTCTTCATGTGTTGAAACTTTGCTGAGTGTCGACACAGCCTCCTAGTGTCGATACTTTTGATGTCGACAAAGTTTCTCTGGGTGTCGACACTGCTTCTAAGTGTCGACACTGATTCTGTAGACAATTCTTCACTGTATGTCGACACTGCCTGTATGTGTCGACACTTTGCTTCTGGTGTCGACTCTGCCTCTCTGGTGTCGACACAATTACTCCAAGTGTCGACCCAGCTTCTATGGTGTCGACACTAGCCTTCTCAAGTGTCGACACTTTTCTCCTATGTGTCGACACATGGACTTAGAATCTTTTATGCTTTCCCTGCAATTACTTAACCTGCACACATAAACTCAAAGCACATCAAATACACCTTGATGTATATCATTGAGTAGGGTGAGGCTTCTTCAAATCAGGTACATATTTTCCAATGTACCCAACAACATGCGTTTTATGGCTCATGCAAGTGCAACTCACGCACACGACTCTATGATCACTATTGAAACCAAAAACTTGGTCTCTCGTGGAGTTCGGGGTCCCTTGAAAGGGGTGACCTTACACTTACAACACTCAGGGGATGTCACGGACTAAAGGCTCAAGAAATTAGAAACAGACCCTCTGCTCTAGCGCGGAGGCCCCACCTCACACACGGAAGACCTTGGAGATCTCCCCCTCCCTAGCCAATGCTGAGCTAGGGTGCCTTGGAGGATGAAGAGAGTGAAGAAGGGATGCTCTCAAAGTCACCCATTGTAACACCCTCATTCGTCACATGGCATATAACGATGGGTCCGGCCGGGCCCCCACGCCATATGTCACAGACAAGCAGTGGAATTACGTGTGACAATCAAATTCTATTCGCATCCTTAACTCAATCCATTCTAGCGCAGCATTTTTAAGTTAAAGAACTCAGCTCAGAGAATGTCCACTTCTATATAAACTCCACATTTATATATCAACACCAGGAATGTATACAACGCACACACTGGCCTTAAGGCCTTACAAGTTTCTCTTTCCACACAATTACATTTTCGTACATCGGCACGCAGGCCGGCCACACATGAAATCCAAACACATTCCTTCGCATGGCCTTCAAGGGCCTTTAGCAGCAGTCCATCCATTCCGCTCATTTCATTTCAAGCAGCAGCACCTGCAAACACATATCCACCAAAGAGCGGCAAACAAAGTAACGGTCAGCTTTAGCTGATCACTTATAATGACCCTACCCCCTACCCGGCAACGGCGCCAAAAAACTTGATACGGCCAAAATGGATCTACGTAATCACGCAAGTGCACGTGTCGAATCAAGTAATAAAATGATGAGTTGAGTTATCGTTCCTAGAGGAAGTGCAACGTTAATGCTCGTAATTACTAGCCTTACCCGTTCCGTGAATCCAAGTGGGATACTTTTTCTTTAGTGGGTTAATTTTATAATAAAAAAAAACTTAAACTAATAATGATAAAACTAAACACGATTCTTAGAAAATACTTTTATCAGGGTTGGAGAAATGATCTTGCATGTTGTTTTCCCTTGCCTATTGTGACGAGATTTCTAGTGATATTTAATGGTTCTCTTCATTACTATCTTGCATCGATTTTAAGTTGAAATTCATCGTCTCTCGATCTCAAAATTCCGTTACCCAATTTCCCCTAGTTATCTCTAACTTAGGTGGAAAGTAAATAATGTGACGAGCAAAAATCAATGATGCTAACTCAAGAGGAAATCTCTTTCTCTCTTGACACTATATTGGAGTTTATGTCACACTTACGCCACTCCTCTCTCGAATCTTGCAGCGCAGTAAAAAAATGGAATTTTGAATTAGAAACTACACAACTCCTCTCTCGAATCTCGCCGCGTAGAATAAAAGATTCAACCCTAAATTAGCACAACTCCTCTCTCGAATCTCGCCATGCTAATTAGAAGATGAACGCTTGCTCAAAAATTTCCACTAACAAGGAACATAAACCCAATAAAGATAGCGATTCAAACAACCATAAAATAAATTTAAAGTAAAATCATCACAATAAAATAAGGTACTCACATCATACAAGATCCATACAATTAGTTCATGCTAGAGGAATGAAACCACACAACAAAGAAAGTCTTACTAAACATGCTTAATGAGTTTTAATGTTGCAGGAATATGCGTGTAGATCTCGCTTAGACCCTTCTTCCTTCTCGCCGGTGCGTCCAAACCCTAGCCGTTCTTCCTCTTCTTCTTCTCCAAGATGATGGCTCTAAGGTCTCTCTCCTCTCTCTAATTTCGTCCCTTTAGGAATGAAAATCCCCTGTTAAAAACGAGCAGCCCTTTTCCAATAGATGCCTCCTTCCATATTTAGTTTTGGCGCAAAATTCAAATTCGAATTTTAAAACCGCACAGACTTGTTATAACAACTGCAACAGGTTTTTGTAACAACTGCACAGCCAAAATATAATTCCTGTACTTACTTTGCCGGTTCGATTTCTACGTCATTTCTAATAAGAAAACATAGGCAAAATAGGTTAATTAAGCGTGAATAAAATGACTATTAATTTATGGACATTTATACTAATTTAAGTCATTTCTTCTCATTTATCACAACGATTATGTAAAACTAGGGTACTAGATAACTTCAATTGAGAAGTTATCACCGGCCACACATGAAATCCAAACACATTCCTTCGCATGGCCTTCAAGGGCCTTTAGCAGCAGTCCATCCATTCCGCTCATTTCATTTCACGCAGCAGCACCTGCAAACACATATCCACCAAAGAGCGGCAAACAAAGTAACGGTCAGCTTTAGCTGACCACTTATAACGACCCTACCCCCTACCCGGGGCAGTGGTTCCTTTTCTGTATGCATGGCCATCATCATATCATCAAACACCATATCTATCATTCTCTTTCTCAATCTAACAATCACAATCACATCACAAACGCCGGTATCCACTAGACGCTCCGTGCACTCAGGGCACCTTCTTGGCGTACCGGGCATCCCGTCGTACACCGCCGATTCGAGGTACTTCACTTGTTGGTTGGACAGCTCAAGCCTAGTCCACCAGTCTCGCAAGCTGGAGACATCCCGTCGATACCACTCAGAGGTACAACCTCACAACATTCACAAATAACCAGAGCAGATCGACCCACAACATGTGGAGTAGCAAGCTGGGTTATCATTGCTCCCAAGGCATACCACCAATCGACCCCTCACCTATTTCCTGATCGACCCACCATTGTGCTGCAGCAAGTCGGGTGCTCGCTTCCCGAGTCATGCCACCAATGGATCCCTTCTAACTAGATCAACCCACCCTAGTGGTGTAGTCGGCCGGGTACTCGCTTCCCGGCGTACTACCAATTGATCTCTCTTCATAACCAGGAGCTTTCTCAAAGCCTCCTCACAGCCATCATCCCATCCATACATTCATACAATCACAACATAATCTCTTTCATACATCAAATCCACGGAGTCTTCTCCGGTTTACCCATGAACATCACCAATCCAGACTACCCGTCCAGATGGGCTTCACACAACATGCCTATGTCGTACTCCACACTTCCGGCTCTAGATGCAGACTCAACGAAGGAATCACTTCTGAGATCCACCTCTTGGTGGAGGATTCCATGCACATGCATAAAGAAAGGACTTCGATGTCCAAGAAGGAGATCGTTACCCTTGAAGATCGCTTCGGAGCCATGAATCAGCCGGATGGAAATCACCATCTCATCCTTGCCTCCACGAATCCGAACTCGGATCTTCAATCCAGACTTCGCAGCTCCTCTAGCAGCGGGCTTTCCTCCTCCTTTCCTCCCTTGCTCTCCCTTTCTCTTTCTCTCTCTCTTGGAATGAGAAGAAGAAGGAGAAGATGAAGAAGAGGGTTTTAATCCCCATTTCCCCGGCCTTGACCCACCTGGAAGCAGCCCAGCTTTTGGATCCAGGATAAGAGAATCAAACGGCTCATAATTGCCCAGAAAAGCCTGAACATGGCCCGACACGCCCTGTGACACGCCCGTGTCATAGGCCGTGTCCCGTAAGCGGTAGTCAACCGACTCAATCCAGCAGTACACGACCATGTGACATGCCTGTGTCACTGGTCGTGTCACTTGACACGCCTTCCGATACACCCGTGTCGCTGGCCGTGTCACCCATACAACCCAATATCCACTTCACCCGACCAGGACACGGCCTTGGGATACGCTCGAGTCCCAAGCCGTGTTCACTAGCACACACTCGTGTCCTCATGTACACGCATTCCCGGCTGAATCGTGCAACTGACACGCCCTGTGACACGCCCGTGTCACAGGCCGTGTTCTCTGCACTCGACACTCGACACGCGACACTCGACAATCGCCGACCACATTTCGTCGAACGGGGAGGGGGGACACGCCCTCTGACACGCCCGTATCGCCGGGCGTGTTCCCTCCCAAAACTTCGTCGACCGAATTTCATCGACCACTCGACCAACTGCGCAACCAAACACGACACGCCCTGGGACACGCCCATGTCCCAGGCCGTGTCAACCGACCTGAAACCCAAAACTATTTCTGGGGTGTTACAATCCTCCCCTCCTTCAAAGAAATTTCGTCCTCGAAATTTGTCTCAACTACACCCAGCAACATAACCACTCACATTGCACCATACACAATCGCGCACTCAACGAAAGCGAGTCGGGTTAGAGCTCAGAGGCCCTGGCTTGTCTCAACTCCAAGGCATCGCACAAACTAAACAAACATACAACACATACATACATCATGAACTTCCATCTGTGCACATGCAACCACAAAATTTGTCAAGTGATCGAGAAACAAACACATCATCGAGCTATATCATAATCAAGCGATCACGTCCATATCATAAGTGTGCACCAACATTTCAACATATAATATGACATATAACATATACAACATTATTTACATCCCCAAACTGATACAAGTCACGATCCTTATTTCCGCTCAGCCTCTCGATTTTGCATTTCTCGTGAAAGTGCCAAATTAAACACGTGAGGCTGAATTTCACCAATTGAGCTTTGCGGCTCTTGTACTTCTAAATTGTGCAATCGAGGTTGCGTCCGGGTTGCAGATGATTCAGCCACTGCTTTACCCTTTTCTTCATATGACGCACCTGTCTTTTGCTCACTTCCTGCAGGGGCATTCCAACAAAATCTCGCTATGTGCCCTTTTTTCCGCACTTATAATAGAAACGTGTATCAACACGTCCTTGCCCATAAGTCACCCCCGAAGAAATAGTTGACGGAGTTGATTCAGCAGGCCTGAACCGTTTCTTCTCTCATCTTCTCGACTCGGATTGCTCCGACTGTGGCATTTTTAATTCTGGCTTCTCCACGGCCAGTCTCTTCTTTTCTTGTACCCGCTTCAAATCCTTCTCCAGTGCATGGGCTGTATCGACCAACGCTTGGAATCCTTGGTTCACCGAACTTGGGAGTACCAACCTCAACTCATCCTGCAGTCCCTCATAAAAGCGATTCGTCTTTCGCGCTTCCTCTGCGAAGGTAGATCCCGCATATCGCCCAATCTGGTGAACTCATGCAGGTATGTATCAATCTCCGTATCACCCTGCACCAGACGTTGAAACTCGTTCTCCATCGCAATCCGTTGCGACATCGACAAATACTTGGCGAGAAACAAGCGGGAGAATTCATCCATTGAAACCTCCGCTAATCCTCGACCCACCAAGTGATGCACCTCCATATCATCCCACCATAATCTCGCATCTCCTTCCAACAGAAAAGTGGCTAGGGTCACTTTCTGCTCCTCCGGCGTCCGGATTGCCATCAGGATCCTCTTCACTCTAGCCAGCCAATCTTCCGCTTGCGTTGGGGAAAGCGCCCCACCGAACGTAGGTGGATGAAACTCCATAAACCGTTGCAGTGACTCCCCCATGGCTTGCTCGTCCACCACAACTGCAACACGCTCTTGCCTTGCACTAGACTGTCCCGGTACTCCTGCAGGCCTTGCCTATCCAGTCGGCTGTGCCTGTAACAGGACAAGTACCGTCTCCATCACCACCTGTATAATCTCCGCCGAAGGAGGCGTAGGTGCTTCAACGGGTGCTGTACTATCATCGGACCGTTGGGGCTCAGACTGCCTAGCACCACTCCTCACCACCCATCAATGTACAAAACACCATTAAGTAGACATTTCATAACGGTAATTATACATTGACTACACACTCACGCACTTTACGTGCATGAACTACATTCCTAGTGGACATTCGTGAGTTCAATTATGTTCTCTCCTCCCAAACAATCTCAACCTGGCTCTGATACCACTTTGTAACGCCCCCATTCGTCACATGGCATATAACGATGGGTCCGGCCGGGGCCCCACGCCATATGTCACAGACAAGCAGTGGAATTACGTGTGACAATCAAATTCTATTCGCATCCTTAACTCAATCCATTCTAGCGCAGCATTTTTAAGTTAAAGAACTCAGCTCAGAGAATGTCCACTTCTATATAAACTCCACATTTATATATCAACACCAGGAATGTATACAACGCACACACTGGCCTTAAGGCCTTACAAGTTTCTCTTTCCACACAATTACATTTTCGTACATCGGCACGCGGGCCGGTCATATATGAAATCCAAACACATTCCTTCGCATGGCCTTCAAGGGCCTTTAGCAGCAGTCCATCCATTCCGCTCATTTCATTTCACGCAGCAGCACCTGCAAACACATATCCACCAAAGAGCGGCAAACAAAGTAACAGTCAGCTTTAGCTGACCACTTATAATGACCCTACCCCCTACCCGGGGCAGTGGTTCCTTTTCTGTATGCATGGCCATCATCATATCATCAAACACCATATCTATCATTCTCTTTCTCAATCTAACAATCACAATCACATCACAAACGTCGGTATCCACCAGACGCTCCGTGCACTCAGGGCACCTTCTTGGCGTACCGGGCATCTCAGTCGTACACCGCCGATTCGAGGTACTTCACTTGTTGGTTGGACGGCTCAAGCCTAGTTTACCAGTCTCGCAAGCTGGCGACATCCCGTCCATACCACTCAGAGGTACAACCTCCAAACTTTCACAAATAACCAGAGAAGATCGACCTACAACATATGGAGTAGCAAGCTGGGTTATCGTTGCTCCCCAGGCATACCACCAATCGACCCCTCACCTATTTCCTGATCGACCCACCATTGTGGTGCAGCAAGTCGGGTGCTCGCTTCCCGGGTCATGCCACCAATCGATCCCTTCTAACTAGATCAACCCACCCTAGTGGTGTAGTCGGCCAGGTACTCGCTTCCCGGCGTACTACCAATTGATCTCTCTTCATAACCAGGAGCTTTCTCAAATCATCCTCACAGCCATCATCCCATCCATACATTCATACAATCACAGCATAATCTCTTTCATACATCAAATCCACGGAGTCTTCTCCGGTTTACCCATGAATATCACCAATCCAGACTACCCGTCCAGATGGGCTTCACACAACATGCCTATGCCGTACTCCACACTTCCAGCTCTAGATGCAAACTCAACGAAGGAATCACTTCCGAGATCCACCTCTTGGTGGAGGATTCCATGCACATGCATAAAGAAAGGACTTCGATGTCCAAGAAGGAGATCGTTACCCTTGAAGATCGCTTCGGAGCCATGAATCAGCCGGATGGAAATCACCGTCTCTTCCTTGCCTCCACGAATCCGAACTCGGATCTTCAATCCAGACTTCGCAGCTCCTCCAGCAGCGGGCTTTCCTCATCCTTTCCTCCCTTGCTCTTTCTCTCTCTCTTGGAATGAGAAGAAGAAGGAGAAGATGAAGAAGAGGGTTTTAATCCCCATTTCCCCAGCCTTGACCCACCTGGAAGCAGCCCAGCCTTTGGATTCAGTATAAGGGAATCGAACGGCTCATAATTGTCCAGAAAAGCCTGAACATGGCCCGACACGCCCTGTGACACGCCCGTGTCACAGGCCGTGTCCCGTAAGCGGCAGTCAACCGACTCAATCCAGCCAGTACACGGCCATGTGACATGCCTGTGTCACTGGCCGTGTCACTTGACACGCCTTCCGACACACCCGTGTCGCTGGCCGTGTCACCCATACAGCCCAATCTCCACTTCACCCGAGCAGGACACGGCCTTGGGACACGCCCGTGTCCCAAGCCGTGTTCACCAGGACACACCTGTGTCCTCATGCACACGCATTCCCGGCTGAATCGTGCAACTGACACGCCCTATGACACGCCTGTGTCACAGGCCGTGTTCTCTGCACTCGACACTCGACACGCGACACTCGACAATCTCCGAGCACATTTCGTCGAACGGGGAGGGGGGACACGCCCTCTGACACGCCCGTGTCGCCGGGCGTATTCCCTCCCAAAACTTCGTCGACCGAATTTCGTCGACCACTCGACCAACTGCGCAACCAAACACGACACGCTCCAGGACACGCCCGTGTCCCAGGCCGTGTCAACCGACCTGAAACCCAAAAATATTTCTGGGGTGTTACACCCATAAGGGCATATTTATAGTTTTCTGGGAATGGCATGCAAATAAACCAACCTCCACTGCTCTGAAAATTACCGAAATGCCCCCGGATTGGCCTGCCAACCGCCAAATCTCGCTGTTCTAAGCGGCTAATGGCAGTCCATCAAGGGTAGTCCCTCAAGTCGGGCGAGTTGGCAGTTAGGTGAGCTGAGGTCGGCGAGCTGGCGGCTTGTGAGCTGGGGCTAGGCAAGACGGTCAGCTGGACGATCTGCGGCCTGGCGAGCGGCGACCTGCTTGGCGAGACGGCGGCCTAGAGAGACGGCAGTCTGGCGAGCGGCAGCCTGCTTGGCGAGACAGCGGTCTGGTGGTTGGTGAAACGATCACCCGAGTATAGTGAAACGTTCACTCAAGTACAGCGAAACATTCACTCGAGTACAGTGAAACGTTCACTCGAGTACAGTGAAACATTCACTCGAGTACAGTGAAACGATCACTCCTCAAAGGGGCCGGGGGGAGACAAATATTTTCTTCCCCTACTAGTATATTACACAGGTCCAGCCAAAATTGGCCACCAAGAGTGCAAAACCACTCCAAAAGCTTAAAAACGTGCACTGGGGGGAGACAAATATTTCCTCCCCTACTAGTATATTACGCAGGTCCAGCCAAAATTGGTCACAAAGAGTGCAAAACCACTACAAAAATTTAAAAATACAAAGTTGGTCTTGCGCCTGCCGAGGGAACCCTACTCTACGAATATGTGGTTGTACACAATCCCCGCTCTTTTCGAGGTTGGCACAAGCTCGGAAAGAAACGTCCAACCCAACGTATTTGCTGAGTGGGCTTCTTAGAGCCGCAAATACTTGGCCCCTCCTAAGGGAGTCAACCTGTCAAGCCAGCTAATGGGAGCCCGGGTGACGAGACGGCCTCGGGGTAAAAAACACTTGGCCTCTCGAGGGGTCAACCTGTCATGCCAGCTAATGGGAGCCTGGGTGACGAGACAACCTCGGGGTAAAAAAACACTTGGCCTCTCCGAGGGGTCAACCTGTCATGCCAGCTAATGGGAGCCTGGGTGACGAGACGGCCTCGGGGTAAAAAAAAACACTTGGCATCCCCGAGGGGTCAACCTGTCATGCCAGCTAATGGGAGCCTAGGTGACGAGACAACCTCGGGGTAAAAAACACTTGGCCTCCTCGAGGGGTCAACCTGTCATGTCAGCTAATGGGAGCCTGGGTGACGAGATGACCTTGGGGTAAAAAACACTTGGCCTCCCCGAGGGGTCAACCCCAGCTAATGGGAGCCTGGGTGACGAGATGGCCTCGGGGTAAAAAACACTTGGCCTCCCGAGGGGTCAACCTGTCATGCCATCTAATGGGAGCTGGGTGACGAGACGGCCTCGGGGTAAAAAAATACTTAGCCTCCACGAGAGGTACCACCGACCCTGCCCAACTGGTGAGAGCCTGGGCAGCGGGACCGTCTCGGAGCAAAGAGAACTGGGCATCCAAGAGAGGTACCACCGGCCCTGCCCATCTAGTGAGAGTCTGGACAGCGGGACCGTCTCGGAGCAGAGAGAGCTGGGAATCCACGAGAGGTACCACCGGCCCTGCCTAGCTAGTGAGAGCCTGAACAACATGACCGTCTCGGAGCAGAGAGAACTGGGCATCCATGAGAGGTGCCATCGGCCCTGCCAGCTAGCGAGAGCCTGGCAGTGGGGCCGTCTTGGAGCAAAAAAGAACTTACTCTCCCCGAGGTATATTCGACCCAACCAGCTAGTGAGAGCCTGGATGAGGAGATCCTCTCAGGGGTGGGACTTGCTCTCCCGAGGCACATTCGACCCAACCAGCTAGTGAGAGCCTGGATGAGGAGATCCTCTCGGGGGGTGAGGCTTGCTCTCCCTGAGGCACATTCGTCCAAACCAGCTAGTGAGAGCCTGGATGAGGAGATCCTCTCGGGTGGTGGAGGAGCTTGCTCTCCCCGAGGCACATTCGACCCAACCAGCTAGTGAGAGCCTGGATGAAGAGATCCTCTCGGGTGGTGGAGCTTGCTCTCCCCGAGGCATATTCGACCAACCAGCTAGTGAGAGCCTGGATGAGGAGATCCTCTCGGGGGGTGGGGCTTGCTCTCCCCGAGACACATTTTACCCAACTAGCTAGTGAGAGCCTGGATGAGGAGATCCTTTCGAGGGGTGGGGCTTGCTCTCTCCGAGTCACATTCGACCCAACCAGCTAGTGAGAGCCTGAATGAGGAGAACCTCTCGGGGTGTTGGAACTATCTCGGAGCAAAAAATACTTGACCTCCACGAGAGGTCAACCTGCCATGCCAGCTAGTGGGAGCCTGGTCAGCGGAACCATCTCGGAGCAAAAGAGTACTTGGCATCCACGAGAGGTCAACCTGCCCTGCCAGCTAGTGAGAGCCTGACAGCGGAATCCATCTCGAGGTGAGGTCTTCTCTTCCCACAGAGGGTCCTGGGTTGGGGAGCTCGCCAAGATCATCACTACCTCCTTGACCTCCAGCCATGACACTCTCCCGAGATCTTTTGTGTTGGTCACTCTCCACGCTCACCGCACCAAAATGTTGAAACCAAAAGCTTGGTCTCTCGTGGAGTTCGGGGTACCTTGAAAGGGGTGACCTCACACTTACTACACTCAGGGGGATGTCACGGACCAAAGGCTCAAGAAACTATAAACAGACCCTCGGCTCTAGCGCAGAGGCCCCACCTCATACCCGGAAGACCTTGGAGATCTCCCCCTCCCTAGCCAATGCTGAGCTAGGGTTCCTTGGAGGATGAAGAGAGAGTGAAGAAGTGATGCTCTCCAAGACATCCCTAAGGTCCTATTTATAGTTTTCTGGAATGACCTGCAAATAACCAACCTCCACTACTCTGAAAATTACTGAAATGCCCTGGATTGGCCTGCCAACAGCCAAATCCCGCTGTTCTAAGTGGCTAATTGCAAACCATCAAGGGTAGTCCCTCAAGTCGGGCAACTTGGCAATTAGGCGAGCTGAGGCCGGGCAAGCTGGTAGCCTGCGAGTTGGGGCTAGGCGAGACGGTTGGCTGGGCAAGCTGCGGCCTGGCGAGCGGCGGCCTGCTTGGCGAGACGGCGGCCAAGCGAGACGGCAGTCTGGTGAGCGGTAGCCAGCATGGCGAGACGGCGGTCTGGTGGTTGGTGAAACGATCACCCGAGTATAATAAAACGTTCACTCGAGTACAGTGAAACGTTCACTCGAGTACAGTGAAACGTTCACTCGAGTACAGTGAAATGTTCGTACAGTGAAACGTCACTCGAGTACAGTGAAACGTTCACTCGAGTACAGTGAAACGTTCACTCGAGTACAGTGAAACGTTCACTCGAGTACAGTGAAACGTTCACTCGAGTACAGTAAACGTTCACTCGAAAGTGAAACGTTCACTCGAGTACAGTGAAACGTTCACTCGAGTACAGTGAAACATTCACTCGAGTATAGCGAAACGTTCACTCGAGTACAACGAAACGTTCACTCGAGTACAGAGAAACGTTCACTCGAGTACAGTGAAACGTTCAATCGAGTACAGAGAAACGTTCACTCGAGTACAGTGAAACGTTCACTTGAGTACAGTGAAATGTTCAATCGAGTACAGTGAAATGTTCACTCGAGTATAGTGAAACGTTCACTCGAGTACAGTGAAACGATCACTCCTCAAAGGGGCCGAGGGGAAGCAAATATTTCCTCCCCCTACTAGTATATTACGCAGGTCCAGCAAAAATTGGCCACCAATAGTGCAAAACCACTCCAAAAGCTTAAAAACGTGCACCGGGGGGAGACAAATATTTCCTCCCCTACTAGTATATTATGCAGGTCCAGCCAAAATTGGGCACCAAGAGTGCAAAACCACTCCAAAAGCTTAAAAATACAAAGTTGGTCCTGCGCTTGCCAAGGGAACCCTACTCTGCGAATACGGGGTTGTACAATCACAGACCTTTAGTTCCCACTTTTCGGAGCTAGCATCACTCTCTAGTAGCACCGTTGTGGCTACGACAGCAGTGGAGCAGGCGTCTCCACTCCTAGGCAGGTATACACACTACCGGGCCTAGACCTCCCATATGCATCTATACACGTCCTAGATGCACTCTAGAGTCTTGCGTACTATTTGATGGCTACCCACCAGTCTTTTTGGTCAAGTGTGCGTTCTCGGGGAGCGTCCTTCTGACCATAGTGTAAAACAACCCACTGGCCCCTCAAACCCTCATACCTCGCCAGAGTCACCGTACTGCCATCGATGTGACGATTGGACCAGTGTCGCATGACCCGCCACAGGTTTATGCACATGCAAGATATTCCAACCCGAGCCTCCAGCTCCCAGGACCAACCCGTCCTGAATCCCCCGACCCATCACAGATGATATTGCACATTAGTACCTTTATTCAATTTCCCTCCAACCCAACATGGGTGAGATTGCACATTAGTGCGTTTATTCAATTTCCCTCCAGCCCATCGTGGGTGAGATTGAACGTCAGTGTCTTAGCCAACTAAACTATTATTGTTTATCGTTCGTTATACCTAGCTGTTTAGGGTTAATCCCAGGACTGCCCAGGGCATGCCCGATGAAGGGCTCTCGAGGGCACTAGGAGCTACGATGGGTTAAATCCCAAAGCTCCCTTTCGCAAGGATATTTATTTTATTTGGTGTCTACCCATGATCTATACCCAGCTCGCGTTGTTACTATGGAACTATCCTAATAAATTAAGTTATTATTTGGAAGTCGGCGGTCTTCCGTCGGTTTCCGTTCCAACCACTATCCTTAGGTCTTGCACTCTATCGCTTGTTACTATGGAGTGACCTACTGGACACCAATCAGGGTTGCCTTCTTAATATAGTCACCAACTCAACCCTCTATCGTATCCCTTGTGGGTTCCAGTGACATGAGCTATATTTTTGCTAAGCGCACTCATGACCTAGTGTTGACCCGTATGTGTGTCATCCAAACTCCTAGGTCAAATGTTCCTAAATACATATCATGGTTATTATGATGTGTGGTAATGATTGAACGAAGTTTCGTTGTTTTCCCAAGGTATTAAGAGACCTAGATTAATTCTTTAATTGTGCGACGGGTCGCCTTGAACATGAAGTGTTGTACATAATGGTTCAACTTATCTAAAGTTTGCACTAGGAGTTCCACAAGGTTATATAATACTGCCTACCATATTCCATATTATTTTCATGCAAATTTCTAATTATTTCTTATTTATTAAATAAATTCCAATCCAACCACATTACTAATAAAGTACCTCAACCACTCACCCAAAATTCTAAGAACATTAGTGGGTGTTCATGTTGATAAAATAAGGCTAATTACAAATTTCAAATTCTTATACAATGATGTTGGGAACCATGTCCATAGTAACCCAGATTTGATGAAGTCACCCTGGAACTAAGATGAATTAGGTTGTATTTGATGCTTTGTTTGAGTTATGTGTTTGCAGGACTCCAATGGGAAGTGTAGACCAATGTAAGTCTACAATGGGTCACCAAACACAGGACCACACAGTGTAATCCCTCATTGTGTGTTCCAAAGTGTTGACTCATGTGTAGTCTCTCTATTGGGATACACTTCATATTCAAGCTATAGGACTGTGTAAAGACTTGGTGCTGTTTCCCTTCTAGTAGAAGAAGAAAATTGCTGACAAAAATTTCTCTAAGTATTTCTCTCGAGTAGGTCCTTAACTACTCGAGTAGATTGCTTGAGAAATACTCGAGTAAAAAGTTCTGCATACTCGAGTAAGAAAATTCTTCCTCTCGTGAAGTTAAGTAAAACACTCGAGTAGTTCATTGACATACTCGAGTAGCTTACTTAACTACTCGAGTAGATCATACTTCCTACTCGAGTTGCCCAGAATTCAGGTTCCAAATTTTTCTAAGTAAATCACTCGAGTAGTCCAAGTCACATACTCGAGTAGCTTATTTTCTCTCGAGTAGTTCATACTCGAGTAGTTCTAGATTCATTGTTCCCAGAAATTTTTTTTTCTAAGTCATTTACTCGAGTAGGTACTTTATATACTCGAGTAAGTCTCAACACTGTGTCGAGTAACAATCTTCTCTGTGTCGAGTAGCTAAGATATACTCGAGTAAGTCTTTCATATACTCGAGATAATTTTCTTACTCTCGAGTAGTTCAACCTGACTACTCGAGTAGTTATTTTTTCCCGTGTGCAAAATATCTCTAAGTGTTTATCTCGAGTAGTTATTCTAATCACTCGAGTATTTCAATTCTGCCTACTCGAGTAGTATAACTTGTACTCGAGTAGCTCTACTCCTTCCCGAGAAATTTTTCTTTGTACTCGAGTAGATCCTCTAAAGTACTCGAGTAGTTGACTAAATGCACTCGAGTAGTTTTCTTCTACATACTCGAGTAGTCGTGATTTATATACCCGAGTAAAATTTCTTTGCTTACTCGAGTAGTTCTGGACCTACTCGAGTAGTTTTATACATACTCGTGTATATGACCCCTTTTTCCCTGAAATTTCTTCTAAGTCCAGATTTGACAGAATTTCAAATCCCGTGACATGATTGGTCCACGTGTCCCTCATTAAAACCAATTATGACCGTTATTAGTACTCCTATAAAAGGTCTTGTCTAATCGACAAACCCTAATGAGAAAACAGATCTTTCAAGAAGAAAATTTCTCTGAGTTTTGCAGCCATCGCTTTCCAAAATAATCGCCATTTCCTCTCTCTCTCTTCACGGAACGAAAGCCGCCACCGCCTCTGTTCTTCTCCGGCAAGGGTTTCGATCTTCAGAGGAAATAGAAAGAAAAGGCTCTCCAGATCGAGATCGTTTTTCACATACTCATCTTCTGTCCGATCGTGGAAGCAAGGAGTTCAGATCTACTGTTGCCGAGAATCATTCTTCAACTTCTCTGATAAAGCCGAACGCCAAGAAGAAGATTCCAGTCCCTGTTTCATTTTCAGATCTTAACCAGACAATCTTACTGTGTGTATTTCTTCAATACTTGTACTCTATTTCTGTAGGAGAAATTTTCTCCGAGTGTAGGAGCTTTTGTCTCCGAGTTTGTAGGAAGCTTTATCTTCTAAGTGTAGATCCGTTTTGTGGATCGAGATTGTAGGAACATTGTTCCGAGGGTAGGATTGGTTTTCAATCCGAGATAGTGGAGTAGCCGAGTCTAGTTCATTGCTAGATCGGTGAGGGAAAGTGGATTACCCAAGATCGGGGAACCACTATAAATCTTTCTCGTCTGTGATATTTTAGTAGATAGATCTGTGCTGTGTTCTAAGAGTTTTTATTCCGCAAAAAGACGCACAACTCACCTATTCACCCCCTCTAGGTGATTTAGGTTGACAACTATTATCTTTCAATTGGTATCAGAGGGAGGTTGATCAGCAAAAGGCTAACACCTTGATCAGGTCCTACAAATAGTTGTCATTTGAGATCTATCTATCATGGACAAGGCAAAGGATTTCGCCAAGCTTCCCCTGTGCAACAAGAACAACTTTCCCATGTGGAAAAAATGATCAAATTTTTTATGGAAGCTGTGGATCCGAGGATCTTCATGATAGTTGAAGAAGGTCCTTATGTCCCTATGACTGTCTCCACTATAGACCCTACCAAGAAGGTTCCAAAGAAGCTGATGGATTTAGACAAGGACGAGATTGCACTTGTCTCACTGGACAAGAAAGCTAAAAACATTATAGCAAGTGCAGTTGATGACTCAATGCTGCAAAACTTAATCCACTGCCAATCTGCAAAGGAGATGTGGCAGTCCTTGGTTACCTTGATGGAAGGTACAGAAGAAGTGAGGGATGATCGGAGATCCTCCTCAATCAGAAGTATGAAGCCTTCCGACAGGGAAGCAAAGAGACCATTGCTGATACATTTGAGAACTTTTCAAGATAGTGAATGGCCTAAGAGTCTATGGCAGAGTATTCACTAATGGAGAACTGAATGACAAGTTCCTGAGATCCCTGACCAAAGAATGGGACAACAAGGTTTGTGCCATCAGGGAGTTTAGGAAGCTGGATGAGACAGACCCACAAAATCTCTTCGGGAAGCTTATGTCATATGAGCTTCAACTCAACACCAGGAAAGCTGAAGAAGAGAAGAGCAGGTCTGCTCTCAAAGAAAAGTCTGTTGCTCTAAAAGCAGACACGTCCAGAAGGACAAAGGCTGCCTCCCCTGCTCCAGCTCCAGAGATTAGTGAAGAAGAAGAAACTTCTAAGCCTAGCACCTTAGGCTCTGAGCTATCAGAAGGAGAGTTCTCACTGCTCTCAAGACAGTTCAAGAAATTCTTGAACAAGAAAAAGCAATGGAAAGGCAAGGATGCCTCCTATAGAAGATCACGACACGATGGTGATCGACAAAGAAAAGTCTCAAGCAGCCATGACAGGTATAATTCTAAACAGAAAAACATGTTTCGACTGACATCATCTGCTATTGTTGTAATAAGCCAGGTCACGTCATCGCCGACTGCCCTCATAAGAAGAAAGAGGGTGGTAGAAGAGAAGAAAAGAAATCCTCACACAACAAGAAAGGAAAGAGAAGAGCCTCATAACCAAAAAGATCAAGACTCTCAGTGACTCTGACTCATCTGAGTCAAGTGAAGAAGAAGAAGCTTATTTTGGGCTAATGGCTCAAACAGATGATGATCAAGAGCCCCAGTTCACTGGGAAGGTAAACTCTCATACCCCACTTTCAGATTCTGAAGTCTCTGAGCATGATTGTGAGGATAGCTCCTCTGACGATGAGTCAGAGCTAATGGCCCAGTACAAGGAGTTAATCATGGCTTACGACAAATGTCATCGAGTCGTGAAGACTCAGGCTAAAGAGATTAAATTCCTAAAAGCCGAAGAGAGCATCTTGAGAGAGAAAGTCGCAAAGACTGACTCCCTCGAAGAAAACTTCAATAATGTTATTGAAGAATATAACAAGGCTCTTGAGCACCTTGACCTTAAGGAGAAGATCATCAAAGAGTTGGAAGCCCAACTTGCGGCTGAGAAGAAACTTGTTGAGAGTTTCTCGAAGCCCAAAACAGTTCTTTTATTCGTTGCTGAATTCTCAGCAAAGGCCAAGGGAGTTGGACTAGGCCATGAAGAAGCTCCTAGTAAATCTTCTAGGAGAAACAAGAATCAACGGAAGAATAAGGCCGCCAAAAAGGCCTTAGCCAAAGAGAAGGGAAAAGCCCCTCAAAATCAAACTACATTCAAGAAAGTCATATTTCCATCAAATGAGTTTGATTTTGACTCATCCTACGGGCACTTTGTCAGGCCTACCTATGTAGAGCCAAAGTCCCGCTATCAAGGATGGACTCGACCCAGAGACTTTGGCGAAAGTGTCTTTAAGGCTCCTTATGAAGAAGTTATTCTTCAGAGCTATGAACCTTTCAATCATGGGCATAACTTCAGGAAGGCACCAAAGACAAAGCCTGTTGTAGAGAAGCCCATAAAGGAGAAGAAGTCATGTGATTGTCATCATAATGAGGCATCTTCCTCCAAGAATGGTGCCCCTGCTAGACCACAATTCCAAAAGGTCAAGCAGGAGATCTTGAGGCAAAGGTACAACAGATTTGACTGTTGGTACTGTGACAAGGTTGGTCACTTCGCCATAGATTGCTGGTTCAATTCCAGAAATGTTGCAACCCCTCATGTCAGTAATATGAGAAAGACCGCTCATAATGCTAACACTCGTAGGGGGAGTACTCTAACCCGAGACCAAGGACCCAAACGTGTTTGGGTTCCTAAGCCAAACTGATTATGATTGCAGGTATGTCCAAAGGCCAACAAAACGCCTATCTGGTACTTGGACAGCGGATGCTCTCGGCATATGACCGGGACTAGAAGCCTCATTCAAAACTTTACCCCAGTCGTGAATGGACCAAATGTCATCTTTGGAGGTTCAGACCGTGGAATCACTAGAGGCTATGGTATGATTACTAACGACAATATATCCTTCTTGGATGTGGCCTATATCGAAGGATTGGAACACAATCTCATTAGCATAAGCCAACTCTGCGATAAAGGATACATAGTTGAATTCCATGCTGATAAGTGTTTGATAAAATCCGTTGACAATATGGAAACGATTCTATCCGGCACTCGAATCGGAATATTTTCTGTTTAAACTTCATTTGTATAGATTCCTCTACTCCAGTGTGTCTTTTGACAAAAGATAGTGCGTCTCTTGGTGACCAATGTCACAAGAGACTAGCACATATTAATTTCAAAACTATTAATAAATTATTTTCAATGAACTTAGTACGTGATGCCCCAAATGTCAAATGCGTCAAAGATAGACCTTGTCATGCATGTGTAAAAGGCAAGCAAACAAGGGCTACCTTTAAAAGCATTATTGGCAAAGACTCGAACAGATGTCTCCATCTATTGCACATGGACTTGTTTGGTCCACTGCAAATTAGAAGTTTGGGAGGTAAGGATTATACGTTGGTAATTGTTAATGATTACTCGCGCTTTGTGTGGGTGTTTTTTCTGAAACAAAAGTCAGATACCTTTGATATCTTTTCTAATTTTGTCAGGCAAGTCCAGAATGAATACAACTGCTCCATAGTCAAAATCAGAAGTGACAACGGAACAGAGTTCAAATCTGGGGCCATGACAGAATTCTGTGAAAGCTTAGGTATCTTTCATGAGTTTTCCTCTCCTCATACTCCACAATAGAATGGAGTGGCTGAGAGAAGGAACAGAACACTCATAGAGGCCTGCAGGACCATGTTGAGTGACGCTTCACTACCGGAGTACTTCTGGGCTGAAGCCGTCAACACTGCATGCCCCATACAAAATCGAGCATTCATAAACAAAGACCACAATAAGACACTTATGAACTTCTGAAAGGCAGGAAACCAACAGTCTCATAATTTAGAATCTTTGGCTATAAATGCTTCGTACTTAACAATGGTAAGTATCATACTACCAAGTTCAGCGAAAAGAGTTTTGAATGTATTTTCGTAGGCTATAGTAGCCATAGTAAGGCATATAAGATATTTAATAGAAAACCCTAGTGGTAGAAGAATCAATACATGTTGTATTTGATGAGACGAGCTTGCTGCAAAGCAATCCGTCTAGTGTGCTCATTGAAGATGCAGGTGAAAACTGAAAGAAACTAGCTTGGATGAACAGTCCGAAGACAAAGGCGAAAAATTCATTAAGATTACCACTCCAAATTCTATTGGAGAGGCTGATGATCAAAATGAAAAGTCATCCAAGATGAAGAAATCACTCCAGTGATTGAAGATAATCCAGATGCAAGAACTCTAGAGCTCAGACATTTGAAGGATCATCCCATGGACCAAATCATAGAAGATCCCCGGGACAGTGTCAGAACTCAAAGATGTACAACTAACGAGAATCTTTACTTAAGTTTTCTCTCACAGGTTGAACCAAAGAAGTTTGAGGAAGCAAACTCAGACACATCGTGGATAATGGCAATGGAAGAAGAGCTGAATCAGTTCAAGCGCTGCAATGTGTGGAAGCTTGTCCCAAGACCCAAAGGAAAGAACGTCATTGGAACAAAATGGGTCTACAGGAACAAGATGGACGAAGACGGAACTATCATAAAGAACAAGGCCAGACTCGTCGCTAAAGGCTATCGTCAAGAAGAAGGAATCGACTTCGACCAGACATATGCTCCAGTGGCGAGGCTGGAGGCAATAAGCTTGTTCCTAGCATATGCTGCTTTCAAAGGCTTCACCGTCTATCAGATGGACGTGAAGTCTGCCTTACTAAATGGTAACATAAAGGAGGAAGTGTATGTGGAACAACCTCCAGGTTTCGTTCACCCTAACTTTCCTGATTACGTCTATTTCCTGCACAAGGCCCTATATGGTCTGAAACAAGCTCCTCGAGCTTGGTATGAGACGCTGTCTAGCTTTTTACTTGAGAACAAGTTCTCAAGGGGAAAGATAGACAAGACATTATTTCTTCGGGAAATTAAAGGCAAGATTTTGCTAGTGCAAATCTATGTCGACGACATTATTTTTGGCTCTACAGACGACAACCTCTGCAAAAAGTTCTCAAAACTTATGCAAGGGAAGTTCGAAATGAGCAGTATGGGCGAGCTGAAGTATTTCTTAGGGATTCAGGTGAAACAATCTGAAGATGGAATTTTCATCTCGCAGACCAAGTTCACCAAAGAGCTAATTAAGAAATTCGGAATGGAGAACGCAACCTCTATGAGGACTCCAATGGGTTCAACTATGTCTCTGGACAAGGATGAAAAAGGAAACCTTTTGATGAAACCAAGTACAGAAGCATAATTGGATCCCTGCTCTACCTTACTGCCAGTAGACCTGACATAATGTTTTCAACATGTGTCTGTGCTAGATTTCAGGTGAACTCTAAGGAATCTCACTATGTTGCTGCAAAGCGGATTTTAAGATACCTTAAAGGTACACCAAATCTTGGCTTATGGTACCCAAGAAGTAATGACAGTGAACTAATTGGTTTTTCAGATGCAGATTTTGCAGGTAGCAAAGACGACAGGAAAAACACTTCAGGGACTTGTCAATTCTTTGGAAGAAGACTAATCTCCTGGAGTAGTAAGAAGCAGAACTGTGTCGCAATCTCAACGGCCGAGTCAGAGTACATCTCTGCAGGCAGTTGCTGCACACAGTTACTTTGGATAAAGAACCAGTTCGAAGACTACAACATGAAGTTCAAGAATATCCCACTGTTTTGCGACTCTTCCAGCGCAATTGCAATAGCCAACAATCCAGTCTCGCACAGCCGGACAAAGCATATCGAGCTAAGGTATCATTTCATCCGGGAGCATATAGAGCATGGGGACATAGATCTCCAATATGTTTCCACAGACAGGCAAGTTGCAGACATCTTCACGAAGCCGCTGGACGAGACCAAGTTCTCATTCTTCAAAACTGAACTTGGGATGCTTAACAAGGAAGATTAGAGCAGTTTGGATTTCATGAACACAAAGAAAATTAAAAGGTTAGTCAAAATCTGGCTTCTCAAAGTTTTCTTCCTTCTCTGACTCAAGTAAAAAACTGACCTACTCGAGTACTCAAAGTACCTACTCGAGTACTCAATAGACCTACTCGAGTAGTCCTTTAACTTACTCGAGTAAGGCAATTAAGTACTCGTGTAGTACACTTCACCTACTCGAGTGAGTCAGCTCTTCTACTCGAGTCACTGCAGATTATCTAGACCTACTCGAGTACCTTATCTAGACCTACTCGAGTAACTCCTCTAGACCTACTCGAGTACCTTATTAAGACCTACTCGAGTAACTCCTATAGACCTACTCGAGTAATTCCCTATATACTCGAGTACTTCCCTTTTTCCTCTTGTGCATATGCCTCTTGGCTTTTAAATTTTCCCGTGCCACCTTTTCTTTTTAAATTCTCTTTTGTTCGATGATTAGACATAAACCTAAGGTTTTATAAATTCGGAATTCCAAAAATCATTCTACACGAAATCACTTCCACTCACTCGAGTACCTGTCCGCCGCTTCATCTCCACTCGAGAAATTGCAGAGTCGCGACTCTTCCTCTTCCCCGCGACAGAATTTCTTCCCATTTTCTGGATCATGGCCGCCGTCTCCAAGATTGGTGTAGGATCGGAACTCGTTACCGTCGGGATTGCCGAGCTTTCAGACGACTTTCACAAGTTGCTCATTCTTCTAGATACCGCAGGGCTTTCCTTCATCCTACAAGAACCCTACCGGATTCTCTTCCCAGAAGTCGCCGAATTCTTCTCAAATCTGAAGGTCAAAAGGAATGGCAAAGTCCTGAAATCCAAGGTGCAAGGTTTGAAAATCAAGCTCACCAAGACCTCTGTCTCTCAGCTTCTCTGCTTGCCGTTAGTAGATGAAGAAGACGATTTAGATGATGACGACTCTGACAGGACAGCCCTATTCTGTGGCATTTCGACTGATGCTCAGTACATCAAAAGGTCAGACATGAACGCTGAAGGCAAATTTCTGGTTGATATTATTGGCAAGATTCTGCTGTGCAAAACCAACTCCATAAGAGACATCCCTCTATATTTCTTCGACATAATGCAAGCCATTGTCTGCTGCAAGAAATATCAGTTTGGGATGCTAATTCTGGACAAAATCAAGGATAGTTTGAAATCCCCCAACTACGCCAGAATTATCTCTCTGCTCCTCCATGAAACAAATCCTCAGGTGTTTGACTTCTCCAAAGGGACACCTCTTCATCACATGAAGAAGGTCTCCATTTTCTCTATCCAGAGATGGGAGCTCAAGCTCAAGAATCCTGCCCAAGCTGCAAAGATTTCAGAAGTCCCAGAGGTTCCAGCTCTAGAGGACAGGACTCCATCTCCCTCTCCTCATCATGTGGCCAGCTCCTCTGGTGCACTAAGTGAGGGGGAGCCTGCTCCTTCTAGCCAAGTCAGGCATCCCTCTCCTCAGCCAACAATTTCTTCCCTACCTCATACTCCACAAAGTCTAGCAACTCCCTTAGATGAGATACCTCCAGACTCTCTTCTCTCCACAGCTGCTGCCATAGATGCTATGATTGCAGAGCTCTCTGAAGAAGTGCTGCCTATTCCTCCTCTATCTCCTCCGGCTCCATCCTCTGGATGTCACAAGGACTCCACTCCAGCACAGTCTCCTGAACATTCTCCAGATAGGACTCCAGCATAATCTCCAGCTGCCCTCAAAGACAAGGAAGACACAATTCTTATTTCTGATGAGCCCTCTCCTGAGACAGCTGAGGCTCCTCTCAGAAACCTTGATTTCTCCATTCCTCATGATACAGAAGAAAGGGCTGCTGTAATTCACACCACAAGAGCTGACAGCTCTGTGATAATTGCAGAGATAGCTCCATGGGTAACTCCCTCTCTCCCTACTTCTGCTCCTTCAACTGCTGCTCCTCCTGCTGCTGCTGCTACAGTTTCTTCCTCCTCAGAATTGCTGCAACAAATTGCACTTCTTCTTCAAGAACAAAGAAATTATTTTGATACCTCTCTAAAGACTGTCACTGACAAGGTAACTGCTCTCGAGACTGAGATGAGCAGAGGCTTTGCTGAAATTCAGCATAATACTGACAAGCTTAAATACATATTTCAACTTGGTGTCAAAGCCCTAGACCACACTATCACTAGTGTTGGAGAGGTTATGGAATAAGGTGTCACCCTTGCAAATAATCAAATTGAATTGGACAAGAGAACTGAAGCCCACAAAGTGAAAATCTGTGAAGAAGTTGGACTTTTCAAAGAAGACACTATAGAGAAGCTATCTGTTGAAATCAGAAAGGGGGAGGGATTGGTCAAAGAACTCAAAGAACAAGTAGAAAAATTAGCTACTCAGAAGTCAGATGTATGGGAAGCCCATGTAAAGACAATTCATGATGATGTGCTAGCCTAGATATAGAGTGTCAAATTTCATACCTATGACACTGCTGTCTGGATGCACAATCAAATTCTGCCAGACCTTGCTGTTGACCCCAACATCATTCCTCACCATTTAAACCCTCTAGCTACAGATGTCTCTGCTCCAGCTGTTCCTCTGCAACCTACTTTCTCTCCCAGACCTGGAGACACAGTTGCCCCTCCAGATACCTATGCTCAAGACTGGGAAGAAGATCCTGCAGATATATTCCTCAAAGCTCCTCCAGAGATCAAAACCTACAAGAAGAAAAGGAAGTATGGTGAAAGCCCCTCTGCTAGCAGGACTGCTCCTACTAAAGCCACTGAACATGCTGAAGTTTGGTCTCCAACCTCCAAGTCCCTGATTTTAGAAACTCTCAGATTAGTTATGGAATTCCATGAGAGCAGGAACATTCATTACAACTCCTCTGAATGGGAACTTTATGAGAAGTCCATGACAAAAAGAAGAATCTATGACAGAGAATATGGGAGGAACAACCCTGCAGCCCCTCCTAGACCTCCCAAGTACTATCCAAAACCCTAGTGCTACCAGAGAACACAACAAGAGAAACTGGACAGACAGAATCAAGGCTGATCTTCAAGGATCTTTGAGAGGGTGGAATGAGTGACTGTAGAAATGAAAAATTTTGGATATTCTTATTTATATAATTCTAATTTTTTGCTCCTATTATCCTTTATCATAGTCTATTGCTTGCTTGTACATTTTCTACTTAGCCTCTTTTATGTCTATAATTCACCTTAGTGTAAAGGGTTCTGACTTCAACAAATAGGGGGAGATTGTTGGGAACCATGTCCATAGTAACCCAGATTTGATGAAGTCACCCTTGAACTAAGATGAATTAGGTTGTATTTGATGCTTTGTTTGAGTTATGTGTTTGCAGGACTCCAATGGGAAGTGTAGACCAATTTCAGTCTACAATGGGTCACCAAACACAGGACCACACAGTGTAATCCCTCATTGTGTGTTCCAAAGTGTTGACTCATGTGTAGTCTCTCTATTGGGATACTGTTGGGTATTGTATCCACGATCACCTAGATTTAAGGAAGCCACCTGTCAAGCTAAGATGAATTCACAATGTATTTGATAAACTCTTTCAAGTTGTACTTGCAGTTTCTCCACGCTAAGTGCACACCAATGTCAGGGTGCAGTAGGTCAATATACACGGGTCTGCACGACGTAATCCCTCGTTGAGCAGATCAGTGTGTTGGCCTATGTGTACTCTCTCTATTGGAGTGCACTTGGTTTCAAGTACAGGGCCGTTCATATGCAAGTAAAAACAAGGAGCATGGAGGATCAAGGAGCAGCTCCTAGGTGGAAGACGAAAAATCGTCCAAGGCAAATTCGACGAGAATCACCAAGTGATTCTCGCCGAATCGGCGAGAATCACTAGTGATTCTCGCCGAATCAACGAGAATCATCAGTGATTCTCGCCGACTCCTTCTGGCCATCTCAAAATGGTGCCAAGTAAGATTCGGCAAGAATTACCTGTAATTCCCGCCGAACCAGTGGTCAAGCAGCCCATGAATACAAAGTCAAATTCGTTGAGAATCGACAAGTGATTCGACGAGAATCACAAATGATTCTCGACGAATCGTCGAGAATCACTTGGTGATTCTCGCCGATTCGTCAAGAATCGTCTGCGATTCTCGCCGATTTTCACTTGGCGTTTTCTCAGGATGCTGCTGAACCGGATTCTGCTTCTGGACTAATTTGAACCAGAATTTGGGGATTTCTTTTGTGGGTCCCACAAACGGTCAAATTTGTTGTATCTGCAGGGTATAAATACATGAGTATTTTGAACAGTAAATTACGGATAAGAGAGAAAGAAAACCGAGCCGCGACGTAACCCTAAATTCGCGAAATCGCTCCGCTCCGCCGCCCCCGCTCGCGTCAAGTGGTCGCCGCTGCTGATCGCTCTTCTTCCCGATCTCCGGTGACAGAAGCTTAGCAAAGCTTGAGTCTCACGCGTCTATCCGGAGATCTCTTGTCTCTCGATTTGTTGACCGGGAAAAACTCCCCCGTCCGAATCGATCGAGACGACTGATCCTAGAGTGACCGTTGGTAGACCTAGCTTGCTTCGCTACGAAGTTTGGATCTCCAAGTTCAGCAGCCGCTCTTCATCGTAGCCGCCGATCCCGAAGCTAGCCGCCGCTCGTGTGCCGCCGCCGGTTCCGGGAGATCCTCTCCAAAAGAGACCGAGGTTGTAGACTCTTCATCGACTTCAAGAACACGTCGTCGAACGAAGAGGAACACCGTAGTCTCCAAAAGAAGTTTGTATATCATATACATTCCATATTTAATTTCGTTGTAAGGGAACTTTTGTTCCGTGTTGTAAGGGTTGGGTGCAACCCGTTTTGTGGGAGTGTTGACTCTCACGTGTGGAAGGGCTCCTTCCGTTAGTGAAGGGATTGGATTTCAATCCCGTTGGAGAAGTGACCGAGTCGTCCCTTGTTGGGGAGATAGGTCGAAGGGGGAAAGTGGATGTACCCAAGTCGGGGAACCACTATAAATTTGCTGTGTATTCTGTGTGCTGTGCTTGTTGTTTTTATTGTGCAGGTACATCCGTAAATTCCGCAAAAGAACCACACGTCACCTATTCCCCCCCCCCCCCATAGGTGCACATAGCTGACACTAGGTGGACTTTCAAGTGGTATCAGAGGGAGGTTACTCTTCAAAAAGGTTAACACCTTGAGTAGAATCCTGCCACCAGTGTCAGAAGCATGGATCTGGATTATGACGTATTGCCACTCAAACTCCCTGCATGCACAAAGGATTATTATCCCATCTGGAGGATGAGAGTGTTATTTCACCTGGATGCCATCGATCCACGAGCATCCCTCATCCTGGAAGAGGGTCCGTTTATCCCCATGAAGACCTCCGACTCTGGGATCCAAGTGCCCATGTGCATTGCTGAGATGTCAGAAATGGAACTCTCACTTTTTCAGCTGGACCAGAGGATTCGACAAATTATCATGGATGTCTGGTCTGGAGCCTCTCGCTCTAGATTGGAAAAATGTAAAACGGCTAAATCTCTGTGGATGATGATCTCAGAGCTGATGGGGGGGTCAGAGAAAGCTGAAATATGCTGCCAATCAGAGGATGAAGCGTATGTGGGGGTCCTCACTTCTGAAGATGAAGGCAAGGATCCCTCGGACTGCATTAGAGCTCCTGTGTCCGTGTCAGAGACTGACGAGACCAGTGAGGAAAGCAGCTCTGACGAGGATGAAATAATGGTCACTGATTCTAATGACAATAACTCAGATGAGCAGGTAACATCTTCACCCTGCCCCATATCTTTTGACCTTTCTGAAGACAGAAACTGCTCTCCCCCAGAAAATACTGATTCCCTGAAGAGAGCCCTTCAGGAGAGCAATCTACTTGTGAGGAGCAAGCTCGAGAGATTGCTCGACTGAAGATCTTGTTGGTTCTCCAATTGGCGTCCAACAAGGTCAAGGACTCTAAGATCTCAGCTCTAGAGAATAGTCTAGATAATGAGAAACGTATAGTATCAAACTTTTCCAAAGTTGATGCTATAAAGAGAAAGCAAGAAACCGGGTGGATTTCCCGGATTATCCAGGCATGGAGAAATGGGAAACGGTATTCCGACCCCCCACTCCAAGCAGGAAGGCAACTCATCATGCCTTCAGGTATGACCACAGGAATAGTCGTGGTCACTGCAAGGATGATCTGTCCCCATGTGGAGACACCCGGCGTGCAAGGGCCGGCATGGCCACCCACGAGAGAATACCTAAGGCTCATTCTGAGCCTTTGTATTCACAGCCACTGCCACAACAAAGTGTGGATCTGCATGTCCCAGCTCACAGGAAACCTCTCACCATTCGAGGACACGGGATAGGGAGGATAGAAGTCATGATGTCAGGCTTCATGGGGCCTCAGCAAGGGAGATGCCTGAAAGAATGGCACCACCTTCTCGGCCTCATAACGCTCACATCATGCATTCGTTCCACCCTTCCTCGTGTCACGATGGAAGAGAAATTTGTGTGACAAGAACATGCCCTATCCCGTTTAGACCTAGGACCGTGACTTCATCAGTCACTAGATCAGGTCGAAAAAGGCGATACAACATTCACCCTTGTTGGTGCTGCGGCAAAGTGGGGCACTTTGCCATTGACTGTTGGCACAACCTCTCTGTGCCCACAGCAAGGGCTTATCCACATTATAGGGACAGAGGCAGTCTTCCAGACAGGTTTTCTCAAGGAAGGCAGTTGCGTGCTTGTGCTAATAGAAACCTAGGACCCAATATGATTTGGGTTCCTAAGGTAAAGTAATTCTGTCTTGCAGGGAAGTCTAGGTCCCCGTAAATACGATGGGATCTGGACAGTAGGTGGCTCAAGGCTAACTTGGAACAAGCGTCTGCAACAACAGATGTGCTACCTGTTGAGCATACTCACTTTAAGCTACTAATGTGTTCTACCTGTGGGACTAAGACGATGACTCTCCAAATCCCAGGTAATTTTGATCAGTTCAAGGACTTGTGTCATGATGCATCCTCATTCAAATTAAATATATATATATTTCTATCCTTGTGTATACGTATACTTATGCTTATCTTGTATGTGTGCACCTTTATGGACAGATTAACTCGAGGCATGCTAACCATTACACATCAATAAAAGGTTAACAAAGATATGTCATTGTAAATTTCGACAAATCACAATTGACATCAAGAAGTGTCTGGAGAAGTCTCGCTCAAATCCGAATAGATTGTCGTTATAATAAACATGTATTTATTAATCTTATATTAACTTGACATTCGAAGAATTTGAAAATGTTGCAATGCTTCCCAACGTGGTAAAGAAAAACTCTTCAATTCGGAACCTTTCAATTCCTAGTAAAGAAAACCCTTAAATTACAAGTGGTAAAGAAAAACATCAATATCACTTTATATTCTCGAAATCCCGCCAAAGGAGCTCATCGACCCTTGGCATTCTTCCCGAATCCCGACGACTTAGACAAATCTCGCTGAACCATTGTATATCTCGCCGAATTAGACAAACGGTATTAGAGACCTAATTAGACAAATCCCGCCGAATCCCGCCGAAGGAGCTCGCCGACCGTTCGGCTTCCTTAAGTATCCCGCGGCATCAGCAATCGCTCTCTTCACGAATCCCGTCTCTCGTCGCAGAAATTTCCCGAAAGTGCTCTTCCGCGGATTCGCCGAAACCCGCAGCCCTCCGACGATCTCGTCAACGCCAAGAGAGTTCTCGTCGAATCGCTGCTGTGTGACCATCTTCTCCCCGTGAGATTCTAGCAAGGCCAAACCCCACAAGGTTCTCGCGAAGTGTCCCTGTGACCGCAAGGTTCTAGCAAGGCCGAACCCCACAGGATACTCTTCCATCCACCGAAGATCTTCCCGAAGCTCATCAACTCACTTCAGTGTAAGCCCTTAGGTAACCTCCTCCTCAATGGCTCCAAGGCCGAACCCCAAGTGATACTTTCTTTTTGAATGTTCACTAATGCTTAGAGTCGAGCTTCTCTCTAGATCTTCAATGGCTCCAAGGACGACTGCAGGCTTGATTTCTGGTTGCGAGCTGGTTCGCACTGGATTTTCTCATGCCTCGGACGAGTTCCGAAATATCATTCTAATGCTAGAAGAGGCTGGGTTAACCTTCGTCTTGGAGCACCCTTGCAAAGTCCTGGATAAAGAAGTGCTGGAGTTCTTCTCTACCGCAAGACTCCGAGATAGAGACTCCATCATCAAAAGCAAGGTGGCTGGGACAAAAGTAAAGATGTCTGCCAGTAAGCTAACTCGCTACCTGCAGCTTTCAAGTTCAGAGCAGGAGGACTATCTGGAGGACGAGGACAAAGCCAGAACTCTCCTGTTCTGCGGTCTTCCAAGAGGCACTCGATCAGTAAAGAGAAAAGAGATGAATGAAGAAGGGAAGCTCTTATCTGACGTTATAGGAAAAGTGCTCATCTGCAAGCCGGGGTCCCATGATCATATCTCCGGAGATATGTTTAAAATTATCATAGCTGTAGTCTGCCGAAAGAGGTTCAACTGGGGGGAGTTGCTGTTTCAAAAGATCAAGGACACTCTGGGCACTCCAAGTTTCGGCCGCATCATCAGTCTATATCTCAACCAGCTCAACGGAGACAAGTTCGACATGAGCAAAGGAGTTCCTCTCCACTACTTGAAAAAGATGGATGCTACTGTGTTTGATCGATGGGAGCGGCGCATCGGGCAGCCTGCTGTGGAAGAGCATGAGGAAGTATCTCCCGCAGCCTCCCCCGGTGAAATTCCTGATACTGTGACTGCAGGAATCGAGGGGGAGACTCTACCCACTCATATGGATATAATATCTGAAATCGCCCAGGTGGCCAAGGATGCGGTGGCCGAAATTCATGAAGTAAGTGAACCTGAGTTGGAGAATGAGGAGGTCCTGAACAAAAACACTCAAGGAACCGAAGCTGAAGCACTGGACACTGCTGATCAAGATGTGGAAGAAGCTGCTGATATGGATGAATTTTTGAATGAGGACGGAGAGGACGATGTAAATGAGGGCCATGAAGTGTTTGAGTCTCCGGATACTGTCGAACCTCCTTCTGATAAGTCTGCACCGGTGGAGGGGGAGTTAAATAAATCTACAGAGGCCACCCACACTCCTCCGATAGAGACTGTGATGGTATCCAGCTCTACTGATGCGTCTGCTGACGAGCAAGAGCAAGGCCAAGAAGTGCCTCCGGCTATTCCATTACGAGATGACCTAGCCATTCACACTGTACATATAATTCAGGGCATCGTGAATGTGCTTAAAACCTCTTTTGATAAAGCTCAGAAAACAATGCTGCAAGAGATTAAGACTTCTGAAGATCTCATGCTGAAGAATATGGTGGAAATCAACCACAAACTGGATGTGATGGAGAAGAAATTCGAAGAAAAGTATACCGCGGCCGGCGAAGCTGTCACACTCTTAATGGCCGGTTTGAAAAAGAGTACTGATACTTTGGCTGTTGTAAATCAGAACGCACACGTTGTAGCCAACAATATTCAGAAATTTGATGGTAATATGGTAACCTTAAATGCCAATCAGCAGACCCTGATCACTGAATTCACCAAGACAACTAAGCATATTGATGACTCTCTGCACTCATATGCCAACTGCATAGCTGTCGAAGCCAAAAAGGGGGAGAAAGAGTATATCGCTAAGCTGGCCGAGCTCCAAGAAAGCATGGATGCAAACTTCGCACAATCAAGCAAATACGTCTATGAGAGCTGCTGGTGGATGCTCCAACAGGCGCTAGGTACGTTAGGCGTCGTCCTACCTGACAACCCTGCCGGTATTCATGTCCCTGAGACATCTAAGGCTGCTGAGGAAGCAAGTGTTGCTGAGGATGTTAGTGCAAGTGTTGCTGCAGATATTCCCACACATGAAGCTGATGCTAGGGCTCTCTCCAAAGCTAAATTGAGGAGCATGTTTGACCAAGAGGCCTTAGCAAAAGCCAGGGGAAAGAGAAAAGTTCAGGAAGGGACCTCCAAGGAGACTCCAGCTGAGAAGCGAATCAGAATGAGTGAGGAGGATGTACGAAACGAAAGGTGAAGTCCAGTTTCAAGGAACATCATCTTAGACACCTTCCGGCTATACGAAAGAGGAGAGATCAATCGAAATGAAGCATATAGCCAGTACGAATGGGAAACGCACAAAGCATTTGAAGCGAAACGCAACATCTTTTTCAGAAACAACAAGGATCCAGACAAAGTTGCTCCTCCTAGGTACTACCCGAAGCCCAAGGAATACATGGAAAGGCAAAGCAAAAAGTACTTGGCTCAAACTCTTAAGGGTGACGTAGCTAAGGACAAATAGTCATCCTTTTATAGCTGGTCACTGTGTCTTAAGAACATTTAATGATTATTACTGTCGTATGAACTATTCTGGATTATATGTGAATATATTTCTCTTGGTATATATATATTTGAATGTGTGAATGACTCAAGTCCTGTTCTGATTGCATATATTCTCTTGTGTGGCATGTTTAATTTTTGAATGCTATGTTATTATTTGATAGGTGTTATTCATCTTAGCTAGTAGGGTTTTGGCTTCGTCAAATAGGGGAGATTGTTGGGTATTGTATCCACGATCACCTAGATTTGAGGAAGCCACCTGTCAAGCTAAGATGAATTCACAATGTATTTGATAAACTCTTTCAAGTTGTACTTGCAGTTTCTCCACGCTAAGTGCACACCAATGTCAGGGTGCAGTAGGTCAATATACACGGGTCTGCACGACGTAATCCCTCGTTGAGCAGATCAGTGTGTTGGCCTATGTGTACTCTCTCTATTGGAGTGCACTTGCTTTCAAGTACAGGACCGTTCATATGCAAGCAAAAACAAGGAGCATGGAGGATCAAGGAGCAGCTCCTAGGTGGAAGACGAAAAATCGTCCAAGGCAAATTCGACGAGAATCACCAAGTGATTCTCGCCGAATCGGCGAGAATCACTAGTGATTCTCGCCGAATCGACGAGAATCATCAGTGATTCTCGCCGACTCCTTCTGGCCATCTCAAAATGGTGCCAAGTAAGATTCGGCGAGAATTACTTGTAATTCCCGCCAAACCAGTGGTCAAGCAGCCCATGAATACAAAGTCAAATTCGTTGAGAATCGACAAGTGATTCGACGAGAATCACAAACGATTCTCGACGAATCGTCGAGAATCACTTGGTGATTCTCGCCGATTCGTCGAGAATCGTCTGCGATTCTCGCCGATTTTCACTTGGCGTTTTCTCAGGATGCTGCTGAACCGGATTCTGCTTCTGGACTAATTTGAACCGGAATTTGGGGATTTCTTTTGTGGGTCCCACAAACGGTCAAATTTGTTGTATCTGCAGGGTATAAATACATGGGTATTTTGAACAGTAAATTACGGATAAGAGAGAAAGAAAACCGAGCCGCGACGTAACCCTAAATTCGCGAAATCGCTCCGCTCCGCCGCCGCCGCTCGCGTCAAGTGGTCGCCGCTGCTGATCGCTCTTCTTCCCGATCTCCGGTGACAGAAGCTTAGCAAAGCTTGAGTCTCACGCGTCTATCCGGAGATCTCTTGTCTCTCGATTTGTTGACCGGGAAAAACTCCCCCGTCCGAATCGATCGAGACGACTGATCCTAGAGTGACCGTTGGTAGACCTAGCTTGCTTCGCTACGAAGTTTGGATCTCCAAGTTCAGCAGCCGCTCTTCATCGTAGCCGCCGATCCCGAAGCTAGCCGCCGCTCGTGTGCCGCCGCCGGTTCCGGGGAGATCCTCTCCAAAAGAGACCGAGGTTGTAGACTCTTCATCGACTTCAAGAACACGTCGTCGAACGAAGAGGAACACCGTAGTCTCCAAAAGAAGTTTGTATATCATATACATTCCATATTTAATTTCGTTGTAAGGGAACTTTTGTTCCGTGTTGTAAGGGTTGGGTGCAACCCGTTTTGTGGGAGTGTTGACTCTCACGTGTGGAAGGGCTCCTTCCGTTAGTGAAGGGATTGGATTTCAATCCCGTTGGAGAAGTGACCGAGTCGTCCCTTGTTGGGGAGATAGGTCGAAGGGGGAAAGTGGATGTACCCAAGTCGGGGAACCACTATAAATTTGTTGTGTATTCTGTGTGCTGTGCTTGTTGTTTTTATTGTGCAGGTACATCCGTAAATTCCGCAAAAGAACCACACGTCACCTATTCCCCCCCCCCCCATAGGTGCACATAGCTGACACTAGGTGGACTTTCAGATACACTTCATATTCAAGCTATAGGACTGTGTAAAGACTTGGTGCTGTTTCCCTTCTAGTAGAAGAAGAAAATTGCTGACAAAAATTTCTTTAAGTATTTCTCTCGAGTAGGTCCTTAACTACTCGAGTAGATTGCTTGAGAAATACTCGAGTAAAAAGTTCTGCATACTCGAGTAAGAAAATTCTTCCTCTCGTGAAGTTAAGTAAAACACTCGAGTAGTTCATTGACATACTCGAGTAGCTTACTTAACTACTCGAGTAGATCATACTTCCTACTCGAGTTGCCCAGAATTCAGGTTCCAAATTTTTCTAAGTAAATCACTCGAGTAGTCCAAGTCACATACTCGAGTAGCTTATTTTCTCTCGAGTAGTTCATACTCGAGTAGTTCCAGATTCATTGTTCCCAGAAATTTTTTTTCTAAGTCATTTACTCGAGTAGGTACTTTATATACTCGAGTAAGTCTCGACACTGTGTCGAGTAACAATCTTCTCTGTGTCGAGTAGCTAAGATATAATACTCGAGTAAGTCTTTCATATACTCGAGATAATTTTCTTCCTCTCGAGTAGTTCAATCTGACTACTCGAGTAGTTATTTTTTCCCGTGTGCAGAATATCTCTAAGCGTTTATCTCGAGTAGTTATTCTAACCACTCGAGTAGTTCAATTCTACCTACTCGAGTAGTATAACTTGTACTCAAGTAGCTCTACTCCTTCCCGAGAAATTTTTCTTTGTACTCGAGTAGATCCTCTAAAGTACTCGAGTAGTTGACTAAATGCACTCGAGTAGTTTTCTTCTACATACTCGAGTAGTCGTGATTTATATACCCAAGTAAAATTTCTTTGCTTACTCGAGTAGTTCTTGACCTACTCGAGTAGTTTTATACATACTCGTGTATATGACCACTTTTTCCCTGAAATTTCTTCTAAGTCCAGATTTGACAGAATTTCAAATCCCGTGACATGATTGGTCCACGTGTCCGTCATTAAAACCAATTATGACCGTTATTAGTACTCCTATAAAAGGTCTTGTCTAATCGACAAACCCTAATGAGAAAACAGATCTTTCAAGAAGAAAATTCCTCTGCGTTTTGCAGCCGTCGCTTTCCAAAATAATCGTTATTTCCTCTCTCTCTCTTCACGGAACGAAAGCCGCCGCCGCCTCTGTTCTTATCCGGCAAGGGTTTCGATCTTCAGAGGAAATAGACAGAAAAGGCTCTCCAGATCGAGATCGATTTTCACATACTCATCTTCTGTCCGATCGTGGAAGCAAGGAGTTCAGATCTACTGTTGCCGAGAATCATTCTTCAACTTCTCTGATAAAGCCGAACGCCAAAAAGAAGATTCCAGTCCCTGTTTCATTTTCAGATCTTAACCAGACAATCTTACTGTGTGTATTTCTTCAATACTTGTACTCTATTTCTGTAGGAGAAATTTTCTCCGAGTGTAGGAGCTTTTGTCTCCGAGTTTGTAGGAAGCTTTATCTTCCGAGTGTAGATCCGTTTTGTGGATCGAGATTGTAGGAACATTGTTCCGAGGGTAGGATTGTTTTTCAATCCGAGATAGTGGAGTAGCCGAGTCTAGTTCATTGCTAGATCGGTGAGGGAAAGTGGATGTACCCAAGATCGGTGAACCACTATAAATCTTGTCTCGTCTGTGATATTTTAGTAGATAGATCTGTGCTGTATTCTAAGAGTTTTTATTCCGCAAAAAAATGCACAACTCACCTATTCACCCCCCTCTAGGTGATTTAGGTTGACAACTATTATCTTTCAAATGATCTGACCTATCTTATGCACATTTAAGAAATATTACCAAAATGCCATTATTATGGTTTTTAATATATAGGGACATCCAAAAATTCTCAAATAATTTTTCAGGAACCCAAACATAAAAAAACCACTGTAAAATTTTTCATAATTTTTAATACAAAATTTCCCATATTTTCAATTAATTTTCCAAAAGGGCAAAATGGTAAATTTTACTTGAAACCCAAGGAAACATTGATAAACAGTGCCATAAATTTTTCCATGAGTGTACTTTTCCCTACCAGAGCTTGTGCCAAAAATCCATAACTTGGTGAATTTAATTGCCCTATTTTCCAATTTATTTCTCAACTAGACTCATTTTCCAATAATTTCAAATAATGGGATTTTTTATTCTAAAAATCCCAAATAATTCATGGGAGGTGTATGCCACTCCTATGAGCCCCTGTCCAGAGTTTCATGGGCTGATAATGGCCCAAATGGGCTAAATTCACATTTTTTACCATTTTTGCTATTGGCACCCCCAAATTTGAATATGCCAAGCTCATGCACGTGGGATTTCCAATACATGCAGAGGTCAAAATGACCTGAAATTTTTATCAATGATTTATCTTGACCTAATGAACATCCCACCCAAATTTGGGGGTATTTGGACTAATATATCTCCAAAAATACACCTAATTTAATTTTTAGTGTTTCATCAAAAACTATAGAAAAACTCTCATCAAAAATTCTCATTTTTGGTCAAACACTAGTTTTTCACCTAACACAAGGTTGGCCAAAGTTTGAAGTCATGGTGAGTTATGGTTTGGCTTGGGCATTTATTTTAAAATTGGCCCTAGCCTAGGACCAGTCTTGGTAGATTGGACCTACAGGGAGCACTACATCTCCAAACTTCAAGTTTAGGGTGCCAAAATAAATTTAAGACCTAGATCTACAACTTTTATGGTGATGTCTGGTTCTAACATTTCCTCTAAGTGGTCTATTTTTATCATGCAATGTCACTGAAAAAGTGTGATAGAAATATTTCTATTGATAATAATTAAAATTATTAATCAAATTGGAAATCAATGGGCGGCATCCGTTCATCGTCCCAGATAGCCAACGGCTGAGATTGACTCTTCCTGGGCCATATTTGCTGGCTAATTCTGGCCACCTGGGTCAGCACCACCGCCGACGATTATTGTCACCACCTTCATTGAGGTGGTGGATAGCATTTCCCGGCGGTGAGGCTGTCGGAGGCGGCTCCTCCAGCGATCCCGAGCAAGAAGAAAAGCTCGGTAAATCTCACACTTTCTCTCATGGTATCAGGCTCGATTGAGCCCGATGTCTCGCCTAATTGAGCTAGAAAGCTAGCATGGGTTGAGGTGAGGTGAAACGGACCTGCAGCCGGGCTTGGCGGTGTGTGTGGTGGCGGTGCTCCATAGCCGATGTTTGCTCCGGCGAACTAGCCCGATTATTTGTTTCTCCAGCAAAAGCTTCGCTCCAGTAGTCGAATTCCACTCGTTTCCTCCTCCTGAAGCTGATGGTGGGCTCAGATTTGGTTGGGGGTGGTTGTGGGAGAAGTTGGAGTTAAGGGGGTGGTCGGCCATGCTTTGGAGTTTCCTCCTGGCCACCAGGTGTCCCCAAATTCCTCCACCTCATAGGAATAATCTTGAGAAGCTCAGCCAACAGCTTGGGCAGAGAGAAGGAGGGCCACATGGCCTCCATCTCCTCTCTTCCTCCCTTCTCTCTCCTCTTTTCCTCCAAAATATCCAAATTGCCCCCATGTATGCATTCTCTCTCCATTTTCAGGAGGGTAGGGGCTGTCATTGACTCTTTAGGCTGGTCTTGGGCCTTGGCTTATGGGCTTAGCCCATGGGAATGGGCTTGGTCTTCAAATCTCTTAAATAGGCCTAAGGTTGACCAAGTTGACTTATAGGGTTGACTTGGTCAACTTAATGAGTGGGTTGACCCCACTTGATGGTCAAGGACCCAAAAGTACCTCCCAACTTGGGTTGGTCCATGGTGGTGCCCCACTTGGACTAATTGGGCCTTTGGATGTGGGTTTGACCAATTTAAGGTTAATTGTTAACTTGGGTCAACTTGGGTCGATAAGTGTTGAAGTATTAGACCGGGCGGCCTCGCGGTCTTGTCTGGCGGGTTGTTGACTGCGCGGTCTAGCGGTTCCTTTCCAGCAGGTTCATATTCAGACTGTTGCTGTTTGTAGTCCGAGCGGTCTGGCGGTCTTACTCTGAAGCCTGGATACCGGCGGTCTATCGGTCTCCTATTGCGGCATGTTCTCTTCCTGCTGGAGTTGGCGAGCGGTTAACCCCATCTGTCTAACTGCGCGGCCTGTGCGGTCTCTTTAATTTCTATCCGCTCAGCCCTGTACATTTTTAGTCCCACATTGTTTGTTTGTACTCTCTCATATCTCCTCCATTCTATAAAAGGGAGGTCATACCTTTGTAAATGATATCTTTTTTGAATAATAAACTTTCAATTATTCAAATTTCTGTCTGTTTTAGCTGCGTATTCGCTACTTTCACATGGTATCAGAGGATTCGGTCCTTTCCTCCTGACTGAGCTCTATCTGCCCGTGCGGCTTGTTTCTTCTTTCCGCGACCTGTTCTCGCGGCTTGTTTTCTCTTCTGTCCGCTGCCCTGTTCGCGCGGCTTCTCCCTGTTCGCGCGACTTTCTTCGGCCTGTTCTCTTGGGTCCCTTCCTTCCTCTTCTCTTCTGTTCGCTCGGCCTCTTTCAGTTCGCGCGACCACTTTCCTGTGCCTTGGTCTGCTTCCTGGCCGCTGGTGTTTTCCCACCGTACCGCTGCAGCTTCTTCTCTTTAGCCCGCTGCGGTTTCGTCCTTGTTCGCTGCGGTTTCTTTCTCGTGTCCCGGCCTCCTCCTTAGGTCGTGCGACTTGCTCTCCTTTTTTCTCTCCCCGCGGCTTCTCTTCTTCTCGCGCGGTTTCCTGCCTTCTCTATGGCCACTTCCGGTCTCTCCACCCCCGTTATCTCTACCTCCACCACTCCTGCAGCTCCTCCTCCTCCTACTCCTTCGGGCAACCTTGGCACGCTTTCTAAACTTGTTGGCTCCAACTATCCCGATTGGAGCGTTTCTTTCACCTTTTTTATTCGCTCTCAGCGCAAGCGTCATCACCTCACCGATGACCCTCCTCCTCTTGACTCTCCTCAATTTGACGACTGGGATGCGAGTGATGCCCTTGTCCGCACTTGGTTGGCCAACAGCCTCTCTGATGAGTGTTTTCCCGTCATTCGCCATGATGCGATGATCAAGGCCGCTTGGCTTCACCTATCTGCTCTCTATTCGAAGGGGGGCCAGACGTCCCGCATTTATACTCTTTATGCGGACCTCTTCGCCTGCCCTTCCATGTCTCCTGCTGCGGCTTATCAGCAGGTTTAGGTTCTTGGCGCCGAGATCCTCTAGAATCGCCCCTTCTCCGCGGACTTGGCCGACCAGCACAAACACTTCCAGGAACTCCTGGTTGTTTGTTATCTTCTCCGTCTTCCCGACTCCTATGATATGATCCACCAGCAGATCTTGGGTGAGGCGGAATCTCCTACTTTGGATGCCACCGCGGCTCGCATTGCTGTTGTTACTTCGTTTCTCCAGCGGCCTCTGTTGACCTCCCCCCCTTCCTAGGACTCCTATGCTCACCGGGGGGGGCTAGTGGCCACACCTACTCAGGCGGGCGTAGCTCGTCCAGGTTCCTCTGCTCTCACTATGGTCGTACCGGCCATTCTATTGACCGCTGCTGGCAGAAACATCCTCATCTTCGCCCTTCCGGTGATACTCCTTCCTCGACCTCCGCCTCCTCTAGGCCGTCTGCCTCTATGGCCACGACTTCAGGTAGTGCCCACGTCGTTACCCAAGGTAAATGGCTGATTGGCTCGGGTGCTACAAATCATATGACTGGCAACCCTCATTGCTTCTCTCTCCTTGAAACGCATGACCGGCTGCCCCCAGTTCGAGTGGCGGATGGTTCACCGTCCCTGGTTCTTGGGACGGGCATGGTTCAAGTCACCCCGTCGCTTCGCTTGGAGGACACTCTCTATGTCCCGAAGTTCCCGTGCAATTTATTATCTGTTACTACTTTATGTCAGCAACTTCAGTGCTCTGTCTTATTCACTCCCACTTCTTGTTATTTTCAGGACCCGAGGACCCAGCGGACGATTGCTACTGGGACTGAGAGCGGCGGCCTCTACTTCCTCGACAACGTTTCCGCTCTGTCCACCTACTCCTCCTTCTCTACAGATCTGCTTCAATGGCATCTTCGCCTTGGACATTCTCCTCCTCGGATTCTTCGACAGCTTCTGCCCCACTTACCTCCGACCAGTTCTCTGCTCAACTGTGATGCGTGTCAACTTGGCAAACATCATCGCTCCTACTTCCCGCCGAAGCAATGCAGTGGCTCCTCTCGCCCGTTTGATCTCATTCATTCTGATGTCTGGGGTCCTGCTCCTACCCTCACCGTTGGTCGGGGTAGTTCCTACTTTGTAACTTTTATAGATGATTTTTCTAGATGTACCTGGGTGTATCTGTTAAAAGATCGCTCTGAACTCTTTTCTATTTGGCAATCTTTCTATTTTATGATTAAAACTCAATTTGGTATTTCTATTAGGGTCCGTTCGGCCCACAGGTATTGGCTTTCTAGAATTGGCTTTGGCCAGAAAACCAATATCTGTAGGAATTGATTTTGTGCAGAAAACCAATTTTGTTGTTCGGCTGCAGGATGGTATTCAGTGAACAGATTTGACATTGATATGTAAAAGCTGTTCGGCTGCATATTGGAATTGGTTTTCTGAAATTGAAATTTTAAAATGTATACATTTTCAAATTAAACCAGGAAAGTAAACTACTACTGATAATTATAGTTCAAAATACCGCACAAATATTGTCCATAAATAAAAATACATATTAGATAAATGTCCATCATCGATTAAAAAAAGGCACAAATCTAGCGATCAAACTGCATTCGCAGCCATACGCCCTTCATGTCTTCAGGTAGCCGCATGAATATGTCACGTTTGACATTATCATGACACAGTATATCCATCGCCTTGAGAAAAACACTCTGGTCCAAATCCGTCATCTGAGCTAGTGCGACATATATGTCATCAACATTGCTAGCTGACTTGCCCCCCTGCCTTTTCCACGGAATCAGCCAATTTCTCTATGGCTACAGCTACAACATCAGCTCCTACTGTGCGTTTTCTCCTCCTTCTGCTGCTCCCTTCTCCACCTGTTCTAGTATGTTCTTGTGTATTAGTTGTTTTCTCTGCCATAGACTCAGCATCAATCTCCTTCGCCATCTCAGATGCGGTCGCGGCGTGACTACCAGTTGCTCTATCAGTTCCGCAGAGCACAGCCAAATCAGACCAGTTGACGATAACCTTGTCCTTATAATGCTTGACAGATGGATGAGCCTGCAATAGTTATAATTAATGTATCATTGTAATAAAATCAATGTAGAAAAATTAATTTAATAAAAACTATACCTTCACATAGTTAGCCCATACTTCCTCACTGTCTACCTGCACCATGTTCCGTTGCCAATCCCATCCAAATCCGCTAGTGTCCAGCATTGCACTGACTTCTATGTAGTACTTGTTCCAAGTTTTAAGCCGAGCCATTATCTTCTCTTTGCTAGTTTCGATGCCACAAATATCCTTAAGGGTAGTCATAGCTGCTGTAAAAGCAACACTCTTCCAGCTATTAGGAGTTTTATGTCCCAAACTATGTTGCTCCAACAAGGCATTGGAGAGGGTAATGTCCATCTCTGATGTCCAGTGCATGTAGGACCGCTCAGTCCTACCGCCCACCTTTCCTGAGCTTTGATCCATAATGTCTGGTAAAATGTTTGACAACAGCAATATAAAAAATGTATGAAATATGAGCATGTTTTAAATCAATAGCATAAAGTTCAATCCTGCAAATACGAAATTAAATAGCTGACATGTATAGCATAAAGTTCATAGTTTAATAACACACGAACACCAATAAATACTCTATGTAGCTGATTTAATACATAACGAAATTAAAGCATATTTTGATATTCATTAAACATATTAATAGCGAGCGTGTCTCTAAAATTTGTCCATTCCTGTGTTGCTTGGATTGGGCTCACAACGTCTACGTAATCATAAAACTCTTCTGCTACGTCTTGCGCTAATAGCTCGGCGTCAACTTCATCCAACATTTGAGCGTCGCTCTCTAATCGCTTCTCCACTAGAAAGTTATGTAATATGCAGCATGCATTTATGATCTGAACCTGGACAAAAATTAATTGATTACATATTGTATAGACTAAAAAAACTTTAAATATGCGTAGAATATTTTAGGTCATACCTGCACTTTAATGCTGAAGAACGATGGCTGGCATAGAATAGCCCATCATTTTTTCAACAACCCAAATGTTCGTTCAATAACATTTCTCTCTTTAGCATGACATAAGTTAAATAACTCCTTATATGTTGTTGGTTTATTACCATGATTTGACCATTCTTTCAGGTGATAACATGTTGACCGATATGGGGCAAGAAATCCTTGACCGTTCATGTATCCAGCATCAACAAGATAATACTTTCCTATACAACAAAAATGTGTAATTACTATACAGTTACATATTTCTTTTTGTTTGGAAATTAAAAATTCTACTTTATTACCGGTTGGCACTTCAAAGCGGTCTTGTCGCTCCAATGCATCACGTAATACACGAGAGTCGGATGTTAAGCCCTCCCACCCAGGTAATACATATAAGAATTTCATGTTACTATCACATACACCAAGCACATTTGTTGTGATTGCCTGTTTACGGTTTCGATATCTGCCTTGATCTTCAATAGGAATAGTTATGTCAATATGCGTACCGTCTAATGAACCAATGCTATTTGTGAACCATCTAGATTGGTGTTGTTGTCTGTTTTCCGGTAATCGGATATAATCATTTGAGAGTCTTAGCACTACATTCAAGACAATGTTGAAGTGTCTGCTAATTGTATCAGTCGATCGGATAAACGTGCCACCCGCAATTCGAAACTTTGTGTTATGTGCCAAAATATGTAGAAATAACGCAACTGATTCCTTAGTGGATACATACTGTGTGTCGCATACAAACCCTTTTGCGCGGAGAATAAGACAGAGCTCATTAAAGGGTGCTTTACCCATGCGTAGGTGGCTAAAGCAGTTAGCCTCATGTCCATCATATAGTCGTTTTAAAATTATATTACGTAAAACGTCTTTATCTACAATGTCAACAGGGTTTCTGGGAATGGATTCCATAACAACCACAGCTGCTCCATAAGCCGCAGCAACTGCTGACTTAATTATAATATCCATCTTACGTTTCTTCTGCAACTCTACGTGCTCCATGACTGTGAATGCTCTAGGATCTTCACCTGCTTAAGCAAAGATCAAATATTCAACCTATGATGGCTAGCTACTCCTAATAATGATTCTCCAGCTCTAACAACTTCATATCAATTCATTGCACTTTATACTAAAAATTCATACAAGAAATTGCAAATCAAAGTGAAAACCAATAGAAATTAAAGCAATACACATATAACTAACCATAAAACGAAGGTTCATACGCTACTCCAAATTAAACCAAAGTGATCCAAACCATGTCATCAATAATAAATGGAACTTAACAATTCTCCAGGCCATCCTAACTCTTTTAATCAAAACGAGAGTTTCTTTTGCACTTCAACAGAGTTTAGGGCAGAAAGATTCTTCTAGCTGTTTTTCAAACCTTTTGAAGGAGCAATTATGATAGCATCTATTCACATGGTTTCTTTGTGCAGTTTATCAGTCATCTTCCTGCTGAGAAATTTCTTTGCCTAGTTATATGCCATTTTATTGATGCTTTAACCATAATTCAGTTCACAGCTAAGGGAAAAAAGAGCATTTTTTGCATAGGGATCATACGTAGTACCAATAACACCACTTTCAACAAACTCTAGGCCTATTACATGGATCTGTTGAATTTAAGGATTGCCAAATGTGCTAACCCTGTTGAGCCAAATGAGAGAATAGTTTTGTCCCACTTTGGATAGACAAAATAAATGCTTGTGCATAAGTACTATACCCTCACCCATGGGCTAAATTTTTGTGGTTAAATGTGAATTTGACCGATTGTTCATCTCCCCAACAAAAAATGATAGTTCTGCAAGGTCTTCCCTAATCTTTCTAACATACTTCAGATATGCAGGAGTCAGATCTATAGTAGGAGGGAACAAAAACCCAAAAAACACCTAAAACTCACAAAAAAAATCTTTAGATCTTTATAAAGAAACAGTCATCTAAGTGCAAAAAAATGTGTGATTTAAATACAAAGGGTAAAAGAAGAAGAAGCAGAGGAAGAAGCGGAGGAAGAAGCGGAGGAAGAAGCGGAGAGAAGAAGCGGAGGAAGAAGCGGAAAATTGGGTAGATTCGGAGGACGAGGAAGGTGAAGAAGAAGAGAAGAAGAGGAGGAAGAGAAGGAGGTATACCTGCGCCGGGAGATGTGGAAGAAGACGATCGGGGAGGAGGAAGATTGGTGTCGGTCCGGCGCTGCTTCCGTCCGCTGCGATTGGGAGAAAGAAAATCACGAAATCCTGTGTCTGGAGGTAAGAATTAGGGGATCGGGTTTTAAGAGTAGGGTTAAAACCGACGTATTTAAGTCCAATACCAATTCAACTCCAATTCCTTCCCGCCGAACATCGGAAATGGCTTTACTATTTCCCAAAGCCAATACCAGAATGCCAATGACTGCGCGCCGAACAGACCCTTAAAGTTTTTCGTTCTGATAATGCTAAGGAATATCTTAGTCATGAGTTCTCCTCTTTCTTTCAGCAACATGGTCTTCTTCATCAAACCACCTGTGTTTACACCTCCCAGCAGAATGGGGTGGCGGAGCGTAAAAACTGTCACCTCCTTGATGTCGCTCGCACTCTCATGATGCAAATGCAAGTGCCCCGCTCCTACTAGGGCTACGCTGTGCTCCTTGCCTGCTATCTCATCAATCGTCTTCCCTCCATGGTTCTCCACGGCCAGACCCCCTTCTCCATTCTATACCCCCGCAAGGAACCTTTTCCTCTCCCTCTCCGTATCTTTGGGTGTACGACCTTTGTTCATGCTCCGTCCGCTACCCGCGACAAGCTTTCCCCCCGTTCCACCAGGTGTGTCTTTTTGGGGTACTCTACCACTCAAAAAGGCTATTGCTGTTTTGACCCCGTTCTGCGCAAACAATTTGTCTCCGCAGACGTGACATTCTTTGAGAATGCATCCTACTTCTCTCTTGACTCCCCTCTTCCTCCTGATGCCTCTGCTTCTCCACCGCCTCTCTCCGTTCCTTCCACGCCTATCGACGTCTCCCCTCTTCCCTCATCTCCTCCTCCATCTCCATCTCTGTCTGTCTCACCCCCTACTCCTCCTCCCTCTTCTCTGCAGCCGTCTCTCTAGTCTCGAGCCAGCCTTCTCCGCCACGGACGCTCCGGTCGCTGAGGCACGCATCGTCCTGGATCTTCCCATTGCTCTTCGCAAAGGGGTGCGGGCGTGTACTCAACACCCGCTTGCGGTAGTTGTTTCCTATGAGCGGCTTTCTCCTTCTCGCAGATGTTTTGCCTTGGCTATCTCTGCTGCTACCACTCCCCGCACCTACCAAGAGGCTCTTGCTATTCCTCATTGGAAATCTTCCATGGATGAAGAGATGGCTACTCTTACTGAAAGGGGTACCTGGACCTTTGTAACTCCACCAGTGTGTACTGATGTGGTTGGCTGTCACTGGGTATTTGTTGTGAAATTTTGCCCCGACGGCACTGTGGATCGCTACAAGGCCCGGCTGGTGGCCAAAGGCTTCACTCAGACTTATGACATTGATTACTTTGATACTTTCTCTCCGGTTGCTCGCCTCAGCACCATCCGGGTTCTTCTCTCTGTGGCTGTTAACCGGGATTGGGCTATTTCCCAGCTTGATGTCAAGAATGCCTTTCTCTATGGAGATCTTCAGGAGGACGTCTACATGGAGCAATCTCCTGGGTATGTTGCTCAGGGGGAGACACGAGTATGCCGGTTGAAGAAGGCCATTTATGGCCTAAAGCAGAGCCCTCGGGCGTGGTTCGACAAGTTCAGTGGCATTATAGCTACCATCGGTTTTGCAAGGAGTTCGGTCGATCACTCCTTATTTATTCGCAAAACGGCCTCGGGACTGATGGTTTTGGCAGTGTATGTGGATGATATTCTTCTTACTGGCGATTACCAAGCTGGGGTGGACTTGACGAAGAAACACCTTCGTCAACACCTGGTCACGAAGGATATGGGCTCCCTGAAATACTTTTTGGGAATAGAAATCTCTCAGAAGCTTGACTTGTTGGTTCTCTCCCAACGGAAGTAAGCCCTTGATCTTCTACAAGAGGCAGGATTGATAGGTGCCAAACCGGCCCGGTTTCCCATGGCTATTGGAGAAGACAAAACATGGACGAATGACTCGCCTCTTCTATCTGATGTCACAAGATACAGACGTTTGGTGAGCAAACTCATCTATCTCACGGTGACCAGACCCGACATCTCCTATGTTGTAGGCAAGGTCAGTCAGTTTATGCGAGCTCCCAGGGAGTGCCATCTCCAGTCTGCCTTGAAGATTTTAGAGTATGTCAAAGCAGCACCGGGCAAAGGGCTAATCTTTCAGAAGAATGGTCATCTGAGGGTTGAAGCCTACTCAGATTCAAGCTATGCGGATGATAAAGGCGATCGTAAATCCACATCAGGTTTTTGTACTTTTGTTGGAGGAAATCTTGTGACTTGGAAGAGCAAGAAACAGTCTGTTGTCTCCAGATCCAGTGCAGAAGCCGAATACCGGAGTATGGCGTCAACAACGTATGAGTTAAAGTGGTTGCGGGGTCTCATGCTTGACCTAGGAGAGGTCTATGACTATCCTCTTCCTCTGTTCTGTGACAACAAGGCCGCTATATACATATCCAAAAATCTGGTCTTCCATAAGAGAACAAAGCATATAGAGGTTGACTGCCACTTCATTCGGGAGGAGGTTTTGAAGAAACAGATTTGTACTCCATTTGTCACCTCTGACAAAGAATTGGCAGATATCTTCACAAAATCGGTCTCTACTTCCTTCTTCCATATTTGTGACAAGCTGGGCATGATTGATATCTATGCTCCAGCTTGAGGGGGAGTGTTGAAGTATTAGACCGGGCGGCCTCACGGTCTTGTCTGGCGGGTTGTTGACTGCGCGGTCTAGCGGTTCCTTTCCAGCAGGTTCATATTCAGACTGTTGCTGTTTGTAGTCCGAGCGGTCTGGCGGTCTCACTCAGAAGCCTGGAGACCGGGCGGTCTATCGGTCTCCTATTGCGGCATGTTCTCTTCCTGCTGGAATTGCCGAGCGGTTAACCCCATCTGTCTAACCGCGCGGCCTGTGCGGTCTCTTTAATTTCTAGCCGCTCAGCCCTGTATATTTTTAGTCCCACATTGTTTGTTTGTACTCTCTCATATCTCCTCCATTCTATAAAAGGGAGGTCATACCTTTGTAAATGATATCTTTTTTGAATAATAAACTTTCAATTATTCAAATTTTTGTCTGTTTTTAGCTGCGTATTCGCTACTTTCACAATAAGTAACTTAGTGATATGACTTATGGTTCCCCTAGGTTGATATTATGGTTAGGGGTGCAGTGGTGGAACCAATGTGTGGCCAGGATCCCAATTTGGGCTAGTTTGACTTGGGTTATCTTGGGTCCTATAGTGAGTCCCATGTGACTACACCCTAACTCCATGGTTTAAACCTAGCCTAAACCATGCCCCCACCACATGTCCTAACCCAACCTAAGTAGAGGGGTCTAATTGGAAATGGGATGTTACATTCAGCATCTTTACCAGTACGTGGTTTACATTCCTTTCTCAACAACATCCAGTAAATCCTGCCAATAAAACAGTGTTTGCATACGAGGACTCCATAATTCATACATATTACCATCAAATATGGGCACTCTTGCTTGGCTGTATTGTGGAATAGTTTTGGTAGAGGATGAGGCCATTTTTGTCCCTCAATCTTCTTATTCTAGTTCAATTTCTTCATTTTTTCTCACCTCCTTTTGTTTGAACTGTTGGGAGGCCTGGCTCTGATACCAGATGTTAGTATTCACAGATAGCAAAAAATGAAAGAGGAATGTGTAGTGCACACAAGATTGAATTTTAATTATGCATTCATTGTAAGTTTTACAACAACCTCCTTATATATTGGTAGGCTTGATCTTATCAACAACATAGTAGAGTTACACAATATACTCTTACATGCTATTACATTTACGAATAACATTTATCACACATATTCCCAACTGTTTCTATATTAACATCCTTGTATTCTTCTTTGTTTCTATATGCGTGGGTAATGCATGGAACTCAACTGAAGGGATGGAAGACACTTTAATTCCAGTGGGTTTGGATATTCTTCCTACCAATGGGGAAATGAAACGCCCAAAAAGGAGTGGTCGTCATACACAAAATTAGAGTTAAGGATCAACCACCGACAAGGGAGATAGGGAAAGAAAATTAAGGCAAATTGTTTTACTTTTAGGCATTTAAATTATTTGTGTATGGTATTAATAAATTTTTAAATGACCAAAAATAACTCAAAATTTTGATTTGTATATAGCCAAATATACGTACTTGTAACAATCCCCATATTTTAATAAATTCATGTTAATTCTTGATTCTTCCAATATAATAATTGTTAGATATATTAATATATGTCTGCACGTGTCGAGACCGACTCGGAGCTTGTTATTGGATTCGTGTCACTCTAGGGCTAGGCTCTACGCTGGAGATACTATATAAACCCTATTCCAAACTTGATAGGACATATGGACTATCTTGAGCGGAGCCAAACACATCTATATTCTCATGATATCGCTAGGTGTTTCCGCTCCTGATTGTCTGCTCTCGCGATTCCGTCGGTGCTCCCGTCCATCGCGAGGTTTTCCCTCTCCCATCGCGAGATCCAGTCTCGTTCTCGATCTCATTTCCGCTTGCCACAGAGATAAAGAGGAGTTCGACGTCTTCCTATTGTCGGATTTGTGTCGAGATCATCGTCGCTAGAAGGAATCACAGATCTCCCTTGTTGTTCAGTCGTCACAGTCCTCCCTCTAAATTTTGGCACCACGCCATTGTGCTATTTCAACCCTATCACCATCCAAGATCGCAAGAGAGGAGCCCTGCCGTCGCTCTAGGTGCTCTCTCCGACTCACATTTCTGGCATCGTTCAGATTGAGAAGGAGGTGTGCAGCTAGTGGATATGTGCGAGCCCATCGTTGTTGTACTCCTACTAATATCACAGATCTCTATTGCCGATTGGAAGAACGGAGAATCGCCGGTTCTCCTCGAAGAAGCGTGTTCCCATAGAGATTAGAAATTATGTTGCTGCACATTCGCTGAAAAAAAAAACCAGTCTCATCTAGTTTGTCAGGATCTCCATGATGGATTCCTCTCTCAGTCCTCTCCACGCCGGATCTAGCACTGCATCAGCTCGTGGATGAGAAGAAAGTCCCAGTAAATCTCTGTTTTGTTTCCAGTCTCGATCTAAGAGTTTTCCTCATGACAGTCAACTTCTAGTTGTTCTTGGTGTTGTCATAGAGAAATTTTCCAGATCTTGGCCACCAGACTAGTGGATCTGCAAGTGGAATTGTTGCTTCTATGTTGTGCGCTGATCTCTGCTACTTGTTGTTGGCATGCCCAGCAGGATGGTGTCTCCTTAGCCTATCCTGATCAAGGAGCCGGTTGTTTGCATCCAAATTTTGGCCTCTTTGCCAAGTTTGTTGTGGAATTTGTTGCACTTACGAAGTACTGCCGCTTGGAGAAGGTGCACTTTAGCTGAGATTGCTAATCGAGTATAGTCTTTGGCGATCTTTTTCAGCCGATGAGGAGAAGCACACTATATTTTTTTTGATTGGATCTGAAGACACTGTCTCATCTCCATGTGATTCTAGTGACCTCTTACTAGTTTTTCTGTTTAAAGTTGAATAGAAATGTCGACGAAAAGTGTATACGACATCGTCAAGATTCAGTCTTTCTACTCCACTGATTTCTACGATTAGAAAATGCATGTCCAACTGGGGATGAAAGAATGGTTATATCAGACACAGTTCTGAGCGATTTCGCCACCACCTGAGAGGATGTGGGAGAATATCAATGGAGTAAGAATGAGGTTTTCTACAAGGACAACCTCTTAAACTCCTAGAATCCTCGACTCACTATGACATGCAGTGCGTGAAATACCGCGGAAGAAATTTATGACCGCTTGAACACACTCTTTCAGCTCCTTGAACTGAAAACTTAGTGTCTCAAGTTGGGTGACGAATAGACTGAAATGTTCGATAATCCTTTCGTGAGTCTGATTTTTAGCAAGCTGCCTCTTGAGTGGATCACCTTCAAGTCTAAAATACACAAATCAAAGAAGGAGGAGGAAGCCCAACAAAATATGGCAAACATGCTGGTTGATGGCTTAGATACCAAGTCCTTCATAGCTATGATCAAGATCAGTCATCGCAGCTCATCCGCTGAGTGGTGGCTAGACAACGATGCTACCTGTCATGTGACAAATGATAGAGGTCTTTTGATCGAGGTCATGGTAGTCCAAGAACCTGATTTCCTAGCATTAATAAGAACCTGATTTCCATGAGTTTATTAGTTAAGGCTGAAATATCCTTTACAACCCAAAATGGTATAATGACCTTGACAGTCAATTAACATTACTTTGGGTGTGTGTATTTGATCAACGACATTTATAGACTTAGCTTGAATAACGATAGCATCAGCCAAGTGACTTCAAATCTTATTGATCCTAAGTTATTATATAACATACTTGGACATGTGAATTATAAGAAAATGCTAGATCTAGCTAAGAGTCATAACATTCCCTTAGATCTCTCTATTCGATTTGATAAGTGTGAGGTGTGTGCTCAAACCAAAATCACTTGAAAACCTTTTAAGGCGATTTCTAGAAACACACAACTTTTAGAATTGATACATTTAGACCACTCTGAATTTCAAAGTCATGTCACTAGAGGGGGAAGAAAGTATCTAATTACATTCATAGATGATTCTTTTAGATATTGTCATGTGCATTTGTTGAAATCAAAAGATGAGGCCTTTGAAACATTTAAGATCTTCAAGGCTCGTATGGAAAATCAGTTGAACCTTAAATTTAAGAGATTTATAAGTGATTAAGGAGGAGAGTACACTGCTATTGGGTTCAAAGAATTTTATGCTTATGAGGAAATAATCCTTGAAACCACAACTCCTTACTCACCCCAGTCAAATGATGTTATTGAGCGTAAAAATAAAACTTTAACAAAAATATTGAATTCTATGTTCCTAACAGCTGACATGCATAATTATTTTTGGGAGAGAAGCAGTATTCACTATAAATCACATTCTGAACAAAGTGCCTCATTCTCAGCTCACTTCTACCATGTATGAGCTGTGACACGGTCACCCGTGTAGATATGATACTCTAAATACTTGAGGTTGTATTACTTATGTGCGAATACAAGACCTTAAGAGACTTAAGGTAGGACCTAGAATGATAACCTGTGTCTATTGAAAATAAATTTATCAAGGATCATGGTTTGTTTGTCTCTGGGTGTACTGATATGATTTTAGAATCTATTGTAAAACTTGAAGATGACCCCTCTAGCAATGCTCCCCAACCTTTTGAGGTGGAACCTGTTTCAATTAGAATATCTACGAGAGAAAGAATCACTAAGAACTTTGTTGAGAATTTCATTACCTACCACTTAGAGGATGATCCATTTTTCCTATCAGGAAGCAATGCGATCTAGAGATTCGTTGATGTGGGCAAAAGCCATCGATAATGGGATAGACTTGCTGCTATAGAACAACACTTGACATCTAGTTGACATGCCAAAATGAGCTAAAGTTCTAGGATGCAAGTGGGTGTTGAAGAAGAAATTATATAGTGATGGGTCTATAGCCATGTATAAAGCATGTCTAATAGCTAAAGGTTATAAACAATAGGGAGAATAAACTAACTTGATGTTTATTCACCTGTGTGTCACCTATCGACTATTAAGATTTTTCTCGCCTTAGCGTATATCGAGAACTTTATAGTTCATCAGATGAATGTGAAAATAGACTTCTTAAATGAAGATCTTGATGAAGAGATCTATATGACATAACCTGAAGTTTATGTACATAAAGATCTAAAAGATAAAGTATGCAAATTGAACAAATCAATCTATGATCTTGAACAAGAGCCTAAGATATGGCACATAAAATTTTATCAAGTGGTAAAGAGCTTTGTATTTCAGTCTACTCTTTCTGACAAATGTATTTATCATCGTTCAATGTCAAATTAAACAGTCATCATATGTTTATATGTGGATGACATGTTGATTCTAAAGTCGTATCTTTTTGTAGTTAGGGATATTAAATCCACTCTCGCAGAAGTATTTGACATGGACTTTGGTCCCATGGATACCCTGTTAGGTATGGAAGTTATAGTTTATAATGGCCGAGTTACCCTTAGCTAGACTCATTATATAGATTAACTTCTTTCTACATAGGGATATAAAGACTGTAGTCCAGCTGAGACATTATTTGATCACAATGTTAAGTTGAGTCCTAATGAAGAGACCAACATTGATCAAGTAAAATATTCTAAAATAATTGGTAGTCTTATGTACGCCACAAGTTGTATACGACCAGACATTGCCTTCTCGGTTGGCATACTAAGCTGTTTTACTAGTAGTTCAGGACAAGAGTATTGGGATGTCCGAGATGGGTTGATGAGATACCTGAGAGGTATTAAAGATCATGCTCTGTGCTATACTGGTTATCCTCCTACTGTCTATGGATTCTCTGACGCCTCATGGTGTTCAGAAGTTGAGAACAACAAGTCTATCAGTGGATATATATTCACGTTGGGAGGAGCTGTTATTACTTGAAAATCCAAAAGACAAACTTGTATAGCTTTGTCATCTATGGAAGCGGAGTTGTTTGTCTTAACTTCGGCTGGTGAAGTGGTGGACTGGATCAGGAACTTGATTTTAGACATACCCTTGTTTAAGTTATAAGTCAACTCGTTGAGCTTGTATTATGATAATCAAGCAGCAGTTCAAGTCATTAACAATGCCCATTATAATGCTAAGAGGAGACATGTACGACTAAGACATGCTTTGTTGAATTATTTGAAAGAACAAGGAATTATCACTTTGATCGATGTACGTTCGAAGGATAACCTGGCTGATCCATTGACAAAAGGAATGTCCAAAGACCGTTTAATCAAAACGATTAGGGAAATAAAACTAAAGATAATTTAGTTCAGTCTTAGTTCAAGGTTAGGCTATTTGTTCAGCCTTGTCCAATATTTTGATTTCTCAACTTTCCTTTATCAAAGCAAGCATGGTGTGCTCTGTTGATTCTCTTGGTTGCTGAGTACGGATATGGTAAGTTGTTTCATTCCAAATCTAATGCTAACAACTTCACATGGATTCAGATTTCTTGTCTTGGAGGAGAGTGTTATTCCAAACTTGATAACACGATCTGACTTTGGTTTGACTTTTCTTCTGCTGATTTGTTTCATTTCAAACTTGATGAGTTTCAGTTAACTTTAGAATGTCAGTTACAGTGACATTCCATATAGGAACACATACATAACTGTGGTGTCTAGAAGTCCGAAAATCATTTTATTTGAAAATAGATAATGAATTCTAATGTCAATCTATAATACTCTGTATATGTGTCATCCTAGCTAATAATAAATAATATTATATGTTCTTACTGCAAAAATAGATATTTGTACATTTTCAAAGGTTGAATTCATTCTAAAATGAAATTTTCTATTGAAAAGTACATGAGTTGCTGACATAGGAGGAGCACTTGTAGACTGGGATCCTGATGAGGATGTCATACTGTACATCTGAGAATGATGACAGTCAGTGGCGGATCCAGAAAAATAATAATGGAGGTGCACAAATTGATAATGGAGGGGCACAATTTTTTTTTGAATGTGTCACTAGGTTTTGAAAATGTTAACATGAGGGGCCAGACATCAACTTTTTTCAAAAAATTTTTTTGAACATTTCCATCTTATCAGAGTTGTTTCTCTCTTATCTGGCCACCGTTTTTGACGTATAAGTAGTCAAAATTCATTGCCTCGACGAGAGGAATCCAAATATACTAACAGTTTTGAAAAATAATGGGGGGGGGGGGGCAGTGTCCCTCTGGCCCCTCTCTGGATCCTCCCCTGATGACAGTTGCAGTGTTGTTAGATTTCTTTGTTTATCTTTGCTCAGGGCACTGTTTAGCTCTTTCTTTTACATGTTTGTTTGGACTATTATGCTCTATGTTTGATTTGAGAAACTAGACTTATAAGGCATGTGTACTTATTATACATGAGACTATGTTGTGATGCGGCTGAGCTTTAATTTAGTTTATGCGTGCATACTATTTTTCTGTTTAAGTCTAATATGATTAACAGATGCTGCACGCGGTTATGAATTATTCGCGTTTTGGTTAAACATTGCACAAATTAATCACACTTTTTCCGACGTCGGGTTTACGGTAGACATATGAGGAGATTGTTATATATATTAATATGTGCTTGCACGTGTCGAGACCGACTCAGAGCGTGTTATTGGGTTCGTGTCACTGTAGGGTTATGGATTTCAACCGCGTCCTTCCCCCTCCGGTTCCCAAAGCCCTCCACCTCCTCCCGCCGCCAGAGCAAAACACCAAACCAAACGAAACCTAAGGTGAGTAGCTAGCTGGCTAGGATCCAAATTAACAAAACGACACACAGTCCAACAGTAAGCTAGCATTAAAAGTGATTTCAGCAAACTAACAAAATAGAAAGCTAAAGTAGAAGCCCAAGTGCTTCATCCTGCACGTGTCTGGTCAACGCAGGTATGGAGGACGACCACACACACCCGTCGGTTGGGATATATATATATATATATAATTTGGATAATATATATTATATTATAACACTATATTGGACTGATGGGAGAAGCTAGAAGGAGGAGAAGAGGAGGAGGAGGAGGAGGAGGAGGAGGGTGGTGAGGGTGAAAGATTTAACACCACGATTGGATTTTGGCTGCTGCTGCAGCTGCAGCTGCGGCCGGCGCGTAGCTGCACTATAATATATATATATATATATATATATATATATAGAGAGAGAGAGAGAGAGAGAGAGAGAGAGAGAGAGAGAGAGAGAGAGAGAGAGAGAGAGAGAGAGAGAGAGAGAGAGAGAGAGAGAGAGAATTTTTTATATATCTCACCTAACCTCCGGCGCCTTTCTACTCTCTCCCTCCGGTGCTCATCATCTTATTGATTCTCTCCACTGGCTTTGGAAATTATTGAGCACGCAGGAATCATATATATCGAGTAGTTTAATTAGGGTTTCGTGGGATGCTGACATGTGGCTGCTCAAATAAAGTGAACCATAATATAAACATTTATTATTTATTTTGCTGCGCCCCGCTGCCCCAAAGGTTACCAAATTAAGGCTTCATTTGGTTTAGCGGTGGCGGGTCGATCCGGCCGGTGAAAACAGAGTGTTGATGGGGAAGATGGCTGCTCCAAACAGAGCTTTTTGGGGCATTTCTCAAGGCGGGCGGGCGGGTGGAAACGGAGAAAACGCTGCCGGAGATTTATTTATTTACCCTCCTTTCGGCGGTGTTTGCGCAAAACGGAGCAGCGAAACGTCCCAACAAATAGAGCCTAATAAGGCTGCGTTTGGAGCACCGGCGCCGTTTGTTCTGTTTCGGTTTCAAAACGGATCCTTTTAAGAGGGAGAATGGAGCTTCACTGAAAAAGAAGTCATCACTCTGATTTGAAACCGGAATGGATCCAAAACCGGACTCCCAAATAGCGCAAAATGGCAAAAATTCGTTCCGATTGGACTGAAAATTAAAGGAGGCAAACCGGGTTGTCAAACACAGTCTAAGGCTCCATTTGGTTCGGCGGTGGTGGGTGGAAACGGAGAGTTCGAATAGGAAGGGGGAGGTGGCTGCTCCAAACGGAGCTTTTTGGGGCGTTTCTCAAGGCGAGCGGGTGGAAACGAAGCAAACACTGCCGGAAGTTTATTTGTTAATTTACCCTTCTTCCGGCGGCGTTTGCCCAAAACGGAGTTGCGAAACGCCCAAACAAATAGAGCAATTCAAAAGCGAGAACAACAGGATTGTGTATGGATAAACTCCGGTTTGATGACATTTTAAAAATTAAATCACTTTCCACATAATTATTATATATTAAATTACATTTTACAAATTACAAATTAATGCAATTTATTTTTCTTACATTAATTTTACATATATTGCAGGAAGGGAAATGTGAGAATGGCGCCGTTCTCGACGGGGCATGTTGGTAGTATTCAGTCCAACCTCAAAACGTCGCATTTAGCCCTTTTTAACCGGCAGTTTTAAAACGAAGGTGTAGCTAAACAGTCATTCACTTTACTGTACAGGTTTGTTTGGAACGAAACGGCCTGTAAAAGGAGTTCCAAACAGAGCCTAAGGCATGGTGGCATCACCATCCATCGTTTTCATTTTCTCTCTTTTGAATATATAGGTGAGATTTTTTGGCATGCATGTCCCTCTTTATAATCAGCCTCTTGAGAGAATGCATGGTAAGGTTTATTTGCCTATATTTAACTCTTGTGGTGGAATCATTTTCGGGACCCTAGTCATGAAGGGGATAATGCCTTTGTGCATCAGGCTGCCTGTTATGCGTCCCTCTTTGTCAAAAGGGAGAACAACAGGCGATGCAATGCTGATCCCCCGGCGATCATGCACCATCTCACGGGATATCATATTCATGCGCTTAGCTCGAGTAGTGGATTAGGTTGAGAAGCGAGTTGTGAACGAATCCACTCTTGTTTGTTGGTATCGCTCTCGCGGCCTGCACTGAAATAGTGCTTGATGTTAGAAACTAAAAGATACAAGAATTGAAATCAGGGAAACTTAGAGGTTTACATTGATGCTCTAAAATCTTCTAACCTTTTTTCTTTTATTTCTTTTTCCCTAAGTTTTACATATACAACAAGCATATTTATAGGCTACTGGTTCACAATCGGTTCAGGATAACTTTATGTTAGGTATTTAGGTAATATGTCTGTGTGTGTCGAGACTGACTCGGAAGGACCTATTGGGTTTCATGTCACTCTAGGGAATGACTCTACGCTGGAGATACTATAAATAGTAATTTCACAGTTAATGAGTTATTGTAGACTATCTTGAGCGGAGCTTCAACAATTTATAATTTATGTTTCTAGTTTTACATAGATAAGAGATAACAAGATTTACTTGAAGACTATAAGCAGGTGTTGTTCTTGACTTGTGATCTGCATATCTTGAGCTTTGCTGCAGGTCCTGTGTCACTGGAATAGTTGTAGTGCACAAGTGTGGTGAGCACTGTTTCCTGCTATGCGGCTTCTTCAGCCTACCCCAACACTTGACCCCTAAATATAATGTCTGGTCTATCAACTGTTGCGCCTAAAAGCATTTTGGGGAGAACCAACTAGCTCTAGTCCCCGATGGATTTTTTTCACCTTTCCCTCACAACACTTGGGTGTTATCGGTCATTGAGGAAGACTGAGGCTGAGAGGGTGGTAAATGCTCGCACGACAATTTGTCTTGCAGCTACGTGATCTTAATAATTGATCTCCCAAGAGATTGTCATGAGATAATCTATGAAAGACCACAGTGTTCTCTTTATATGACTATATATATTCACGTACACACGCGAGTGTCAGGCACGGGGCTCCACTCCTATGGCCAACTGCGACAGTACCACAACCATTATAGTGCAAAGGGTAGGGGGCTACAGTACTCCACCCACGACATTACCCCGACGTGTCGGCGCTGGAGAACTTTCTTTTATGATAAAAAACAAAATTATGGAGAAATCAAATTGAGATAAAGAAGCAAAAGTGTTAGTTCCCTAAATCCCCAAATATCTTGTTCTAAGAACAAGATATTGAGGGCTTTATATTTTCAACAATCCGTGTTCATATAAAATAAATAAATACAATAGTACTATCCATTTGTAGATGGAACTTCCACAGAAACTAGATCTAGAGGGAAGTTGTGAGAATTACGCTCATGCATTACACTCTGCCCGTCTCGCATTTTTCCTATGTGCACGAGGGTTTGCTAGCAGCGGGAGGCATATATTATATTGTAGATTAGAGACTTTGTCTATATGATAGCACACACATTTGTTAATATTAAAGAAAAAACACATACAAACAACACTCAGGCTTTTATCCCACTATAATGCTATGTGGATCCTTTGTCGCCATTGTGGGATCTTTTGTCATAATCTCACTAATGCCTAAGTACATCATGTCTTTCCTTATCCCATTCCAAGTCTTTATTGGTCCGCCCCTCCCTCATTTAATATGCCAAATGACTAGGTACTCTCACAACGCCTAACAAGTGGCTCTAATTGTACATGTTCAAACCATCTTATTCGAGCTTCTTGCATCTTCTCAGCAATTGATGCTACTCTTGTCTTATCCCTAATACATCATTCCTAATATTTTATTCAGTCTCGTGTGTCCACACATCAACCTAAGCATTCTCATCTCTGCAACTCCCATTTTTTGCTCATATACACAATTCACTGCCCAATATTCAGGACCATAAAGCATCGCGGGTCTAATTGCAGTACGGTAAAACTTGCCCTTAAGTTTTATTGGTACTTTATGATCACATAAGATCCCTGATGCACCTCTCCTTCAACCAACCCGCTTGGATTTTATGTGTCATATCTTTATCAATGCCTCTGTCCTATCGAACTATCGATCCAAGATATTTAAAACACTCACTACGAGAAATATCTTGAATTAAAGAAAAACACATAAATTGAATAAATTACAATTTTTGTAATAAAGATGGGTAAAATAAAAATATAAATGTTTCATCAACATGTGTTTTCCTTTTAATGTAGTATTTATTTATATTCGAGGGACAAACATTGGTCTCTGTTCATATCAATTAATTAATGAATCTTTTTTTGACGTAAAACAAAGAGATTCATTCATTCATTTATAGCATAGTCCATACAAAACAGTCGTAAAATAGAGGTAGACAAGGAGGTAGGCAAATGAAAAGAAATCGCCGCAATAGCATGTGCCATCCGATTAGTCAAACACGTAGAGAAAAGAAACTCAACACCCGGAAGACCCTGGGCTAGCCGAACAGTATCATCTTAATTAATGAATCTTTAAATAATCACACTATCAATTAATTAATGCGAAAAATAATTATATAAATTTTTTTTCTTAAAATTATCATTCTCATGCATATATCTTTTGTCTTCATGCCAAATTAACTTTAATTAATAAAATTGACGTGTTTAATTGTAACTCAATGAAAATAACGCTGACATGTCAAATGATAACTTTTCTCAAAAAGACCACTGACATAGCTAGCTAATGACAGCCTACCATAGTAAGTATATGAGTTCTCTTATAATTTTTCATTTTTATGAATCTTTATGATTATTTTTAATCTATGGATACTATAGTCCTGCACAAAAAGACTGTCGGGCCGGTCTGGGACCGGTCTTTTAAAAGACCGGTCTTTTGGCCGACCAGTCCCAGATCAGTCCCGCTCAAACCGGTCCCAGTCCGGGACCGGTTTTTCCTCCTTTGTAGGAGGACTGGCTGGGATCGGAGGACCGGTCCTAACCGGTCCCGGACCGGTCTTTTTTATAGGTCTTTAGTCCCGTCTTTTACTAAAATGACTAAAAATGATAGGTCTTTTACTAAAATTACTAAAATGACCGGTTTTTTACCAGTCTTTTGATCGGTCCCGGTCCGGGACCGATCTTTTACCAGTCCCGGTGTGGAACCGGTCTTTTACCGGTCCCAGTCCGGAACCGGTCTTTGATGAAAAATGGGGACTCTTTGGGACCCCTGGAACCGGTCCGGGACCGGACCGGTCCTAACCAGGACCCGTCCCTAGCCGATCCTAGCCGGTCCGGTTTTTAACCGGACCGGTTAGGACCGATTTTTTTGTGCACCACTAGGATACTACACTAATTACTTAAATGATCTTTGTATTTTAAAATTTTTAAATAGATTATAATATATATCTTTGGATTAAATAACTAAAACTATATTTGATAATTTTGATTTTTTTTAATGCTTTATCAAACACAATTTTTCAATTTTTAATATTGTAAATAAATAAATATATACATTTCAGATCAAACAATGGCGTGGGATTTTGGGTAACTGTGCATGCGTTTTCAGTGGATGCAACTTCTCCTCAATGGATTTTTGCAGGTGTCTGTAAGCTTGTACTGAGCAGCACGTGCGAAGCTTCCGCGCGAGCGCGCACGCTTTTGTTCATCCGAAGGTGATAATTCTTCCAAAATTTGAACGAATTTAGTTCTGTAATTATAACTGCTTCGGCCACGATGGCTTTTAAGCTTCGGCTGTGAGCTTTACTAGTTATAGAGTAATACTGTAAGCAGCATGTTCTGCTGCATGCAAGAAAATTCGTGTGAAGGAAGGTTTTAGGCTCTCTTTGGGGGACCGGGATCCTCTCCATTTCAGGTGAACTGGAGGGGGCTAGTTCGTGGCCTTGATTGCCTCTTCAAAATCCGACGGTAGAAAGAAACTTAATTGTACTCGCGGGGCCCACTATCCAGGTCATCGCTCTTACCTATCCGCCGTCCGATTTGTGAGGAACAAATCATAGCCGCGAACTGGATCTCCTCCAATTCGCGTGACCTGGAGAGGATCCCAGTCCCTATTTGGGACGCCATTTGTGCGCTGGCACGGCGGAAAATTGTTAGAAAACATAAAAGAGTATAACAAGAAGAGAGTAGTCTCTGATTTGGTATGTCTACATCTTCAAGAGAAGTGTTTTTTTTTATGTACTTGATCTGATGTATCAAAGTATTACAAAGAGGGCTTTTATAAGGCCCAACTTGGACTAGTAAACAGCAAAGTCCTGTGTTGCTGCCGTGTCTTCAACATCTTCTCCAGGTGTTGCTTCTGAGGTTTTGTTTGGGGGGACTTATTTTTGTTGGAAGTGTTTAACAGAGCACCAATAGATAAACAAACAAACAAACTTTCTTTTTATATCAAAAATTTATAAAGTTACATCACAAGTCCTTTGAGTTACAACTAAACACAACTTCACTACAACAAACGCACGCTAAAAACTTGCAAACAAGTTTGATCACGAATACAATCCGTTGCACCTCAAGCTTAATCGCCCAAGCTTGTTGTCCGCAAAGTTTAGCCCGCAAGAAACAGTTCGCAAGGAGCAATCCGCAAGAGCAGTCCGCATAAATTTGAAAAAACGTTGTTGCTGCTTTGCTTGTACTGTAAAAACAGTCTGCCACCTTTTCTTGTACAGTTGACAGGAATTGCTGTCCGCCAAGATCTTGTTCGCCAAGTGGAGTTGTTCACTATTTCTGTCCGCAACAACAGGAGACTGAGCTTTTCTAAGCTTCGCGCACAGGACTTATGTTTTTTTATGCTGTTGCACTCGCGGTTAGCATATAAGAGACCGCAGCCTCAAGAAGCAATTCCTGTTCACGCGCATTCTAATTTTCGCCTTGTGAATGCATTCCTAATTATAGAAATTGGCAAGAAATGAATTCACGTCAGGTGTCCCCATAATTAAAGTTGTTTCACGTCAGCATCCATTCATTTCAACGCCATTTCAATTCTGCCTACTTTTCATTGCAATATAATATTAATATATATATAAATTTATATATATATATATATATATAATTATTAATAGTCATTTGACTTGGTCAAACGTCATTGTCGTCAACAATCTCCCCTCAAACACGGCAACACATGCCGAGTTTGCTCTTACACTTCATGAATGTCTCAGTTTCAATTCCTTTGTGAAAATATCCGTCATCTGCTCTCCTGTGGGGCAATAAACCAACTCCACAATCTTTTGTTGCACTTGCTCACGAAGAAAATGATACTTTGTCTCGATGTGCTTGCTTCGCCCATGCAGCACATGATTTTTGCTAGCTGAATTGCAGACATATTATCAACATACACCGTCACAGGAACATCTTGTGGATGACAAATTCCTACAAGAGATTTCTTAACCAAATCGCCTGACAAGTACAAGTTGTCGCTGCGATGTATTCAGCTTCACAAGTTGGTAGAGCAATTGTTGCCTGCTTCTTCGAGCTCCATGAGAATACGACAATTACTACATGAAAAGCGTACTCGGAAGTGCTCTTCCGGTCATTCACATCACCACCATAGTCACTGTCGGAGTACCCGACCAGCTTCAACTCCTCTGCAGATGAGTATATCAAACCATGATCTCTTGTCTCATTCACATACCTCAAGATCTTTTTTGTTGTCGTGAAGTGATCTTGTTTTGGTTCCTCCATATATTTACTGACTACTCCAACCGCATACATGATATCGGGCCTAGTGAAAGTCAGGTAGCGTAGACTTCCAACTAGACTCTTGAACATCATAGAGTCAACTGCTTCCTCCTTCGAATCCTTCCTCAACTTCATTCCCGGATCAGCAGGAGTAGAGATAGCTTTGCTATTCTCCATCCGGAACTTCTTCATAATTTCCTCTGCGTACTTCTTCTGAGAAATGAAGATCTCATCTTCACTCTGTTGTACCTCAATGCCCAAGAAGTAAGTGAGTTCTCCTAGATCAGTCATCTCGAACTCCTCCTTCATCGTCTTCTTAAACTCTTCAAACATAAGACGATTGTTGCCAGTGAATATCATGTCGTCAACATACAAGCACACCACCATGAAATCACTGTTCTTCTTCACCTTCGTGTAGAGTGCATACTCATACGGGCTCTCATGTACCTGTTCTTCTGGAGTATCCATCAATTCTTTCATTCCACACACGAGGCGCTTGCTTCAACCCGTATAATGCCTTCTTCAATTTGTAGACCTTCCTCTCTTGGCCTTTCACTTCATATCCTGGAGGTTGCTGGACGTACACATCTTCTTCCAGATAACCATTGAGAAATGCGTACTTGACGTCCATCTGACAGATCTTCCACTTATATTGAGCAGCTAGTGCAATGATCAGTCTGATAGTGTCTATCCGCGCCACTGGAGCAAAGACTTCGTCGTAGTCCACACCTTGGACTTGTCGGTAGACTTTAACTGCGAGTCTTGCCTTGTGCTTCTCCACTTCTCCATCCTTGTTCTTCTTCACTCTATACACCCATTTCACACCAATGGGTTTGTGATCTGTCGGCAGAGTGACCAACTCCCAAGTATCATTCTTTTTGATGTATGTCATCTCTTCATCCATTGCCTTCCTCCAAGTCTTCTCCTGAGCTGCTTCTTCATACGAGTATGGTTCGCAATCTGCTAAAAGACAATACAAAGAAAAATTAGCATGAATCAGCTCCGTCTCCTCGTAGAACTCCTCCAACCTTCTCATCCTAGGTTGAGTACTTTCAAAGATGCTCCTGGTAGTGCTTGCTCCACTAGAGTAGGGAGTTGAAGCTCCCCCTGAATCTCTGCTCGGTGGTGATGGTGGTTCAGCTCCACCATCTGCAGCTTCAGCTTCATGACCACCTTCTTCTTCATCATCATCATAAAACATCTCCTTGATGCTTCTCTCCTTCTCATCCCAGCTCCAACTACTGTCTTCCTCAAATAAGACATCTCTTGAGATGATCGCTTTCTTTGTCACAGGATTGTATAACTTGTAAGCTTTACTCAACGTAGCGTAACCTACAAATATACACTTCTCGCTTTTATCATCAAGATTCTTCTCTTCTGATCAGGGATGTGAGCATAAGCTGTACAACCTCGGGCTTGCAAAGAGCCCTCAAGAAGCAAATAGGTCGAGATGGGCAAATGAGACCAAGTGGGCCCGCTCGCAAGCGGCGAGATGATGGACTCTCCAATAGGCAGGATACCCCGTCCAGAGGCGAGAGGGCCTCCAGAAGCGAGAGGGCCTCCATGGGCGGGAGAGCCTCCAGCAGCAAGGAGATCTCGCAGCAAAGGGCGAGAGGCGCCGGCGAGACGGGAGTAGGGTCCCTCTCGCCGGCAGGTGCTTTTCCACTCGCCAGGGCGAGAAGAAGACTTTTTTTGTATTTCCCTGTCAAACAGGGGTTTTTACTCTTCTATCCCGGGTATATTTACCCTCTTACCCTTAGTGGACTGCATATAGCTCCTCAGAACAGCGGAGTTTGGCTGTTGGTAGACCCAGCCAAGGCTACCCCGGTAATTTCAGACCGGTGCAGTTTTGTTATTGGCAGTACAGGTTCTGAAATCTATAAATAGGCCCATAGGGGTTCTTCAGAAGGGACTTTTTTTGGACTCCAAAAGGGAATCATCGGCACTGTCTTCTGAGGAACTCCAAGCCCAGCTTTTGGCTTTGGAGGGGAAGTTCTCTGTGACCTTCTGGGTAAGCGGTGGGACCTCCCTGCTGCGGTTGTGGGCTAGTTTTTTAGTCCTTCACGACCGGTCGGAGGTCGAGCTTGGGCCAAGTAGGTGTCGGCTATGCCCTATTTTGTGAACATTTGTCGGAGTCAAATTTTGGCTTCAACAGTTCTGGTGCGGTGAGCGTGGAGGTAGCCGGTTCAAGAAAAGTTTGAGTTTGGTCCTATGGCAGGAGGTGAAGGAGAAGGATCTGGTTCTGGAGGTTCCCCCTCCCAGGTAGAAGAGGCGACGAGGAAAATGCTGGAAGACTTCAGGCGAGAGGTCATGCAAACCATAAGCTTGGCCTTCTCGGCAAGGAGCGAGTGGGCGACGCCTCAGGTCCAGATCGAGGTGGTCTCGCTCTTAGGCGAGAACGCCCCTGGTCAGCGCCCGGGGAAGGAGGTCCCCGCGGAGGCTGGCGAGAGGGACGTGACGGCGCGAGAACTCTTCCCAGGCCAGCGTCCGGGAAGGAGATCCCTGTAGAAGACGGCGAGAAGGAGGCAGCTGTGCGAGAGCTCTTCCCTGGGCACGGTCTAGCAGATCAGGCCAGCCAGCCGAGGCCGCGAGACGTGCCCTCTCAGCAAGCAGTCGGCGAGAGCCCGTTCAGTGAACTCGTCATCTCGGCTCCGGTGCCAGAAGGGTTCCGGGAGCCCGACATGTCCTACTACTCGGGGAAGGATGATCCTGTACAGCATGTGCAGTGGTTTGAAGATGTGGTTTCGATAAGACAAATGACGGATGTGTTTAAGTGTCGACTGTTTGCCATCACCTTGAAGGAGAAGGCGCGAGACTGGTTCCATCAGTTACCAGCAAGGTCGATCTATTGTTTCGAGGATCTGCGGAGGGGTTTCTTATCGAGGTTTTCAACATCGAAGAAGCGTAAGAAGGAGGCGGAGTGCTTGTTCTCGGTAAGGCAGAGCCAGGATGAAACGTTGGGACACTACGTGGATCAGTTTAAGGCGAGATCCTCCAGGTCCAGGAGGTCCCTGGGTATACGCTGATGCTTGCATTCACCCTGGGACTGAGGCCAGGCTTCTTTAGCAAGGAGTTGAAAAGGGTGCCCCCTCTCTTTTGAGGAGCTTATGGAGAGGGCGGCGAAGGAGACAGATTTTGAGAGGGCCAATCCGGCGTTTGCAAGGAGGTTAGCCAAGTTGGCGGAGGACGATGCAAAGGAACCGGGAGTGCGAAAGCAAAAGGAGCAGAGGGAGCAGAGAGAAGAGAGAAGGAGGGAGGAACCCCGAGGCCAGGGGCACCAAGGACAGAATCACCGGGGGGCCTGAGAGCCGAACAACCGGATAGGATGGAGGCCTCATGAGGTTCGCCCCCAGGAGTTAGGAGGAGGCTTCCAGGGAAGAGATAACTTCCGGGAGCCAAGGAGGTTCGATCAACCGGCGTGGAGATAGGGAGTGAGGGATCGTTTTCAGCATCAGCAGGAGGCAATGGGGATCGGTCGAGGAAGAGGAGCTCGAGGAGGAGGAAGAAGAGGAAGAGGAGAAGGAAGAAGGGGTGGGGTGGCGTTGCCTTTCTGTGACTTCCATCAGGAGGGAGGTCACGCAACGGCCACGTGCCCAGAGTTCTTGGAGATGAGAGAGGCCAGAGAATTGAGGAGGCAGGATCCGCCGGTAAGGATCGTGGAAGTGCAGCGAGGGGAGGCGGAAGATAGGTGCAAGGACCGGGTGGATGTGGGAACCCGGGGGGAATCGGGGCCATTCACGGGGGGATTGGGATCGAGGCCACCCGGATGGGAGCCTCCAGACCATGTTCCGGAAGGGGGTAGCCTCAACCTCCCAAACCCCACCCCCGCTAGAAAAATTACCTTCTCTTCAGAAGATATGCCAGAGTATGAGGACCCGTTCTGCGACGCCTTGGTGATCCAGACAGCGATGGAAAACTTTACGGTCTCTAAGATCCTGGTGGATAATGGGAGCTCCGTAAATGTGATTTTTAAAAGGGCCTTCGATGAGATGCAGGTGGAAACCAAAAGGATCTTGGTCTCGGATGGACCGTTGTTCGGATTCTCCGGGGAGAGAAAGGAAGTGGAAGGGGAGTAGGGCTGCACGTGTGGTTGGGGGGCGTGTCACGGAACTGCCTGTTCGTGATTGTAGACGCCCCGAGCAGCTACAGCACCATCTTTGGGCGTCCCCTCATCAGCGCCTTTCGCTGCGTCCCCTCCTCTTTCCATCAATGTCTCAAGTTTAACAATGGAGGGGTGCAGGTCAGGGTCAGGGGGATCCGAAAGTGGCGAGACAGTGCTACGTCACAGCGGTCAACACCATATTTTGGATGACAGAAGCAGAGAGGTTGGAAAAAGAGATAGCAGCGCGTGAAGAAGCTGCCGGGGAAAAGGAGGTGAGCCCAGAGGAAGCGAGAGAAGGAACCGAAGAGGAAGTCGGGGGAGAGGAGACTGAGAAGCAGCAAGGAGGAGATGCGCAGGAGGCCCAGGAGGGTGTAGAAGTCGAGCAGCAGCAAGAGAGCCGGAGGGGGCCATGGAGATTGAGGGGGAGCAGAGAAGAGGAGGTGTGCAGGAGGTCCTGAGGAGCAGGGAGTTGGAGCCGCAGAAGGGAAGGCAGGAGGAAGTGGGAGAAGAAGGGGCTGAGGAGGAAGCCCGAAGGGGCATGGAAATTGAGCTGCAGCAGGACGAGGTGATGGAAGTTGAGGGAGCAGGAGGGGAGGAAGAGCCGGAGCAGGAAGAAGAAGCAAGGGACGACTGGGAGCAGTCGTGGCTGGAGGTAGCCGAGGAAGTGGTAGAGATGGAGGTCCACACCAGCCAAGGGCAAGTACAAAGGGTGCAGATCAGCGGGGGCTTGAGCCCCGAAGACCAGGAGCAGATGCGGGCCTGCATTCAGAGCAACGTCGACGTCTTCGCTTAGAGCGCGGCGGACATGCCGGGCATTGATGCGGACGTGGCCTGCCACCGCCTAAATCTGGACCCTCGGACGCGCCCCATACGTTAGAAGATGAGAGCCATCGCCACCAAGCTGGAGGAGCCCATTCGCGAGGAGGTCAAGAAGCTCCCGGAGGCGGGCTTCATCTCAGAGATCCAGTATCCAGGCCGGATCTCAAATGTAGTAATGGTGAAGAAGGGGGGAGGAAAATGGAGAATGTGTATTGACTTTTTTTTATTAAATAAATCATGCCCTAAGGATTGCTAGCCCCTGCCTCGAATCGACGCGCTGGTTGATTCAGCCGTTGGTTTTTCTGTTATGAGTTTTCTGGATGCTTTTCAGGTTACCATCAGATCCGGATGCACCCTCCTGACGTCAAGGACGTCTCCTTCATAACAAGGGAAGGGTGCTTTAGTTATAACATGATGCCCTTCGGGTTGAAAAACGCGGGAGAGCGACATACCAACGGATGATGGATCGAGTTTTTCAGGGCCAGAGGGGTCGGAACCTAGAAGTCTACGTTGATGATCTCATGGTAAAGAGCAAGGGAGTGAACTCGCATCTCCGGGATCTGGAGGAGACGTTCGCCACCTTGAGGAAGTTCAAAATGACGTTGAACCCCTTAAAATGTGTTTTCGGGGCAAGTCGTGGGTAATTCCTTGGGCACCTTCTGACCCCAGCAGGGGTAGAACCTAATCCTGATAAAGTAAAAGCCATTCTAGAGCTAGAATCACCGCGAAACGCTAAGGAGGTGCAGCGCTTGACAGGAAAGCTGGCTGGCCTTAGCAGATTCCTCTCCAGGTCAGGGGATAAGTGCTCACCTTTCTTTAAAGTGCTACGAGGGGATCAGAGATTTGAATGGACTGTGGAGTGCGAAGAAGCTTTTCAAAAGCTGAAGGAGCAACTCTCCCTGGCTCCTCTGCTTCAAAGCCCAAAAGAGGGGGAAGATCTGACCTTGTACCTAGGAGTGGGAGCAGAGACGGTGAGCTCCGTCCTAGTCAGAGAAGAGGGAAAAAAGCAGCTGCCCATTTATTATGTTAGCAGGATCCTAAGGAAGGCGGAGCTTCGTTACCCTATCCTAGAAAAGCTGGCATGCGCCTTGGTTGTTTCAGCCAGGAAGCTCCGGCCATATTTCCAAGCACATTCGATTAGGGTGGTGACGGACCATCCTCACCGAAAGATTTTTGAAGGAGTAGAGCACTCGGGTAGGCTGGCCAAGTGGTCTATCGAGTTGAGTGAATTCAACATTTCGTTCGTACCAAAGCTCTCCATTAAGGCACAGGTGGTGGCCGACTTCTTGGCAGACTACGTCGCGGAGGTCGGGGCCGAGGAGTCGCGGCCACCGGAAGCATGAAAGATAATGGTCGACGGGGCCTCGGGAAAGCACTCCCTTGGAGCAGGGGTGGTACTAACAAGTCCTCAGGGGGTAACCATAAAACAAGCCGTCGCCTTGCATTTCCCCACAACCAACAACCAAGCAGAGTACGAGACAGTGATAGCCGGCCTTCGCTTGGCTAAGGAGCTCGAGATTAAGGACATTGAGGTTTTCACAGATTCATTAGTGGTGGCATCTCAGATACGTGGAGAGTTCGAAGCTCGGGAGCCCACCCTTGTGAAATATTTGTCCAAGGTGAGGACGATCATCAGGGGATTCCGGACGTTCTCCATCCAGCACGTCCCCAGAGAAGAGAACACTGCTGCCGATCGATTGGCTAAGTTCGGACCTTGGGAAGGGGGTGCCCTGACTGATTTATTCCATCCAGCGATCGAAGAGGGTTAGCTAATGGAGGTGGATCGGCGGCCCTCGTGGGTAGATCCTTTTGTTACCTTCTTTCTGACAGGAACCCTCCATGAGGGGGTCAAGGAGGCAAGAAACTTCCGCCTTAAGGCGGCTCATTATCTCATGCATGAAGGAGGACTACACCGGAGGATGCTTTCGGGTCTCCTAGCTCGATGCGTGACGGAGGAGGAGACCAGACACATTCTGGAGGAGGTGCACTCCGGGGAGTGTGGTAGTCATTCTGGAGGGAGGACATTGGAAGCAAGGGTGGTCAGACAGGGGTACTTCTGGCCCACCCTGAGGAAGGACGCGACAGAGTTTGCGAGGAAATGCCGAAAATGCCAGCTCTACGCCCCCCTCCAGCTCTTGCCGGCTCAAAGGCTCCGAGGCATTACAGCACCATGGCCTTTCGCCATTTGGGGAATGGATTTAGTTGGGCCTTTCCCTCCAGCTAGTGGACAAAGAAGATTCCTCCTGGTCATGATAGATTACTTCTTCAAGTGGCTGGAGGTTAAGGCACTAGCAAAGGTGACCTCACAAGTCATCAGGAACTTCGTCTGGGGGGAGATCATCTGCAGGCACGGGCTGCCTCAGGCCATCGTCACGGATAACGACCCCTAGTTTGCTAGTGAAGAGTTCATCAGCTTCTGCACTCAGCTGGGCATCGACCTTAGGTTTGCCTCCGTCCACCACCCCAGGAGCAACGGTCAGGTGGAGGCGGCAAACAAGATTATCGTAAACTTGCTAAAGAAGAAGGTGGAGAATCTGAGAGGGAATTGGGTAGAGCAGCTCCCCTCGGTCCTGTGGGCTCTAAGAACAACCCCAAACACGGCCACTGGAGAGACCCCTTTCAAGCTTTCCCATGGTTGTGAGGCGGTACTACCGATGGAGTTCGAGGTCCGATCCCCACGAGTTGCGGCTGCAGGTGATGGAGACGAGGCATGGAGGATGGAAAACAAAGAAGGCATGCGCCTCTCACTAGACCTGGCAGAGGAGCTGCGAAACGTAGCAGACATCAGACAGGAAGAGATCAAGCGTCGAATGACAAAACACTTCGACAAGCATATCAGGATAAAGCAATTCGCGGAAGGAGACCTAGTACTAAAAAAGGTTGATGCGGCAGGGAGGTCCGCCCCGGTGGGAAAGCTCAATCCAAATTGGGAGGGACCTTATATTGTAGAGAGAGTGTTGAAAGCGGGGGGTTACTACCTCCAGGATGTGGAGGGTAGGACCTTGAACCATTCCTGGAGTGGGGATGACTTAAAACGCTTCTACCCATGAGAAGGGAGAGCGGTAGATATGTACTCAAAGCATAATCAATATAACATACTTCACGAATTATTTCTTGTTATTGTTTATTAAGAAGTCCTAATGACAGGAAGAGAGAACATCATCGGCACCCCGAGCTCGGCTCGGCCCCAGGTAGACCCGCTGCGCAGACTCTCATCTAGCTGGCAGGTCCGAAGGCTCGCCTGTGGGGGATAGGTTTTGGTTTGGGATCTTCATCGGCACCCCGAGCTCGGCTCGGCCCCAGGTAGACCCGCTGCGCAGGCTCTCATCTAGCTGGCAGGTCCGAAGGCTCGCCTGTGGGGGATAGGTTTTGGTTTGAGATATTCATCGGCACCCCGAGCTCGGCTCGGCCCCAGGTAGACCCGCTGCGCAGGCTCTCATCTAGCTGGCAGCTCCGAAGGCTCGCCTGTGGGGGATAGGTTTTGGTTTGAGATCTTCATCGGCACCCCGAGCTCGGCTCGACCCCAGGTAGACCCGCTGCGCAGGCTCTCACCTAGCTGGCAGGTCCGAAGGCTCGCCTGTGGGGGATAGGTTTTGGTTTGAGATCCTCATCGGCACCCCGAGCTCGGCTCGGCCCTAGGTAGACCCGCTGCGCAGGCTCTCATCTAGCTGGTAGGTCCGAAGGCTCGCCTGTGGGGGATAGGTTTTGGTTTGAGATCTTCATCGGCACCCCGAGCTCGGCTCGGCCCCAGGTAGACCCGCTGCGCAGGCTCTCATCTAGCTGGCAGGTCCGAAGGCTCGCCTGTGGGGGATAGGTTTTGGTTTGAGATCTTCATCGGCACCCCGAGCTCGGCTCGGCCCCAGGTAGACCCGCTGCGCAGGCTCTCATCTAGCTGGCAGGTCCGAAGGCTCGCCTGTGGGGGATAGGTTTTGGTTTGAGATCTTCATCGGCACCCCGAGCTCGGCTCGGCCCCGCCTGTGGGGGAGGTAGACCCGCTGCGCAGGCTCTCATCTAGCTGGTAGGTCCAAGGTTTTGGTTTGAGGCTCGCCTGTGGGGGATAGGTTTTGGTTTGAGATCTTCATCGGCACCCCGAGCTCGGCTCGGCCCTAGGTAGACCCGCTGCGCAGGCTCTCATCTAGCTGGCAGGTCCGAAGGCTCGCCTGTGGGGGATAGGTTTTGGTTTGAGATCTTCATCGGCACCCCGAGCTCGGCTCGGCCCCAGGTAGACCCGCTGCGCAGGCTCTCATCTAGCTGGCAGGTCCGAAGGCTCGCCTGTGGGGGATAGGTTTTGGTTTGAGATCTTCATCGGCACCCCGAGCTCGGCTCGGCCCTAGGTAGACCCACTGCGCAGGCTCTCATCTAGCTGGCAGGTCCGAAGGCTCGCTGTGGGGGATAGGTTTTGGTTTGAGATCTTCATCGGCACCCCGAGCTCGGCTCGGCCCCAGGTAGACCCGCTGCGCAGGCTCTCATCTAGCTGGCAGGTCCGAGGGATCGCCTATGGGAGATGGGTTTGGATCAAGCTATCTCCATCGGCATCGAACTAACGGGACAATAAATCCGCTTTGGCAGAATAGGGTGAAAAGTCTCCTTAGGCGACATTACTCAACTTAGTCCTAGGGAACAAAAATAAACTAAGGAAAAGGGGTGTGGAGAAAGGCAGCTGGCGGCACTCGCGGCGGATGGTTTTTGAGGACCGTCTCGCCGCTTGCGAAGGGACACTCGCAAGGCAAGGCATTGCGTCAAATCGCGGTCGTAAGCGCGTCGGGAAGCCGTCTCGCGTACAAGATAAAAAAGGCAGATAAAGAAAGGTTACGCGGCGAGACGAGGCGGTAGCACCATCCAGCAGGCCGGAACAAACCAGGGATTAACTTCACAAAATAGAAAGCAAAAATAGAGACAACAAAAATGAGCACTCGCTCGTCACTTGACAGACACCACAAAAATATGGTTTAAAGTTTTTTACAAAAATGAGAGGAGGAGAGAGTGATTCTAAATCTTGGAGGCGGCACATCAGTCCTCCTCGCCAGATGAAGAATCATCGCTCTCCTCGCTATATAGCTCAGGAACCAAGTCGCGCGCAGTCACAGTCTCGGATTCATCCTTCACAACCCCCAGTCCTTCATCATTTGCAGCACCAGCTCTGCCACACGAACACCGGCGTCTTGGCACTGCTCCTCGACTTCTTCGTAAGAGTAATGTGGCGGAGGTGTCCGGAAGGGCTCACGGCGAGACGACGACGCAGCATCAGCCTGAAGACGCGAGTTCTCAGCCGTCAATGCCTGTACCTCCTCCTCCAAAGCCGCCACGCGCGAGCGCAGTTGTTACGCCGTCTCGGCATCCTGCGGGACGACCTAGCAGTTAGCCGAGAATGATGGAAAAAGAAAGGTCCAAGGAAAAAGTTATGGCTTACCACGCCGCCTTGGGCCTTCGCGAGGAGGGACTCGGCATCAGATAACCTTCTCGCTAGCCCGATGGACTTCTCCCGCTCCGCCTCCAGGTTCTCCTCGTTGGCCTTCCATTTTGAATTGATGTAAATGAGGCGGCGAGAGGAGCGGTGCGAGAACTCCAAGGCCCGCATTTGGTGATGAGAAGTTTTCAGCACAAGATCCTTGGTGGACTCGCTTTCGGGCGAAACGGCATCAAGGCCGCCATAGAGGTCGTACCCTATGGCGAAGGCATGACTTGTAGGGACCTCTTGCTCTTTCCAAGATGGAAGGAGGGTGGAGATGGACACACGGTTGGCGTCCCGCCCCCACAGCAGAACCGGGTCGCCGACGGCATCATGAACCACGGGACCCAGGTTGTAATTCATATGAGAAGAGGGAGCGGGACAGCCAGAGGAGTCGCCTTCGCGAGAGGAGGTGGCAGCCGCCTGCTCAGGAGCAATAGCTCGCGGGTTGGACGCCGCAACAGGTAGGTTGGAGGCGGTAGCAGGTTGATCAGGGATTACCGTACCGCAGGTAGGCGAGACGGCCTGGTGGTTGGGCGAGAGGGACGGCGGAGTTTCCCCTATAGAAATAGGGCTCCCTTGGGGGGCTTTCTTCCTTTCCTTGGAAATAACTACAGCCTTTTTCATCTTCTTCTTTGGAGGGCTGGAGCGAGAGGGAACCGTGTCGTCTCCGGGCCTCTTCGGCGGGATGGCCGCCAGGGACTCTGAAAGAAAACTGTTGTCGACCTAAATCACCTAGAGGGGGGGTGAATAGGTGGTTTGTGCGTCTTTTTGCAGAATAAAAATTAATTAGAGCACTGCACAAAAATATCTACCAATATCACAGACGACACAAGATGTATAGTGGTTCCCCAACCTTGGGTACATCCACTTTCCCTCACCGATCTAGCAATCAACTAGACTCGGCTACTCCACTATCTTGGATCAAAAATCGATCCTACCCTCGGAACAAAGTTCCTACAAACTCGATCCAACAAAACGGATCTACACCTCGGAAGATAACACTTCCTACAAACTCGGAGTGAAAAACTCCTACACCCGGAGAAGATTTCTCCTACAAAATTAATAAAGAGTTTACAAGAATACAAACAGTAAATCACTCAGATCTGAAGGAAATGGCCAGGATCTTCTTCTTTTCAACTTTGTAACTTTTTCAGAAATCAGTGAAGAAGGTCTCGGCCTCGATCTGGATCTACTTCCTTTTACAGAATCGAGAGAGAATGTGACCAGTGAAGTCGATCTCGATCTGTAACTTTTCTTCAGAATAGTCCTCTGAAAGTAGAAGCTTTGGCCGGAGAAGAAGGCGGCGGCGGCGGCTTCCGATTCGCGAGAGTCATAGAGAGGCGGCTGAAGAATATTTCTCGAAAAAGGAATTAGAAGAAAGCTTTGAGAAAAACTTAGGGTTTGTCATTTTTTGATAAGACCTTATATAGGAGAGACTAACGGTCATAATCGGTCTTAATGATGTACACGTGGACCAATCATGTCGCGTGATTTGAAAAGTCCCGTCAGAAAAATGACTTAGAAAATTTTCGGAAATATTTGGCCAAACTACACGAGTAAGTCAATAACTACTTGAGTAGTTGAATAGCTACTCGAGTATATGATGAGAAACATACTCGGGTAAGAATAAATAGACTACTCGAGTATATAGAGATCAGCTACTCGAGTATATAGACAAAACTACTCGAGTATACGAAGTGACCTACTCGAGTATATTGAGGATCTACTCGAGTACTGGGAGTGCTACTCGAGTATATTACATAACCTACTCGAGCATATGAAGTACTACCCGAGTGGAATACTTAGAAAAAATTCTGAAGAGGTCTGCTGGCACCTACTCGAGTAGTTGAACTAAACTACTCGAGAGGAAGTAACCTACTCGAGTAGGTGAAGGTTCTACTCGAGCAAAAAGACTAGAAAATTCTGGAGTAGGGAAATTGCAAGGTACACGGGTGACACAAGAACTACTCGAGTAGGTAAAATGAACTACTCGAGTATGTTTCTATCTACTCAAGTATGTGAGTATACTTACTCGAGTATATGACTTAGAGAAATTTAGATGAGAAAAAAAAAACCTTATGGTACTCGGGTATAACGAGTAATCTACTCGAGTATATAAGCATGTTACTCGAGTATATGACTTGGTCTACTCGAGTAGGTGGCTTAGCTACTCGAGTATATTATTATGTCTACTCGAGTACAAGATTCCTTAACTCGAGTAACTTATACCCAGACTACTCGAGTAGGTGAAAGCTCTACTCGAGTAAAACACTTAGAAACTTTCTGAGGCTGGAAAAACTGATTCTTCTAGAGTAGCCAACTTCCAATGCCTTTCCCATAGTCCAATAGCTTGAATATGAAGTGTATCCCAATAGAGAGACCACACATGAGTTAACACCTTGGAATATGCAATGAGGGATTACATTGCACAGTTCCTGTGTTTGGTGACCCACTGTGGGCTGACATTGGCCTACACTTCCCAGTGAAACTCCTGCAAACATATAGCTCAAACCAAGCATCAAATACAACTTAATTCATCTTAGTTCCAGGGTGACTTCATCAAATCTGGGTTCATGTGGATGAGATACCCAACAATCTCCCCCTATTTGTTGAAGTCAGAACCCTTTACACTAAGGTGAATTATGGACATAAAAGAAACTAAGTAGAAAAATATGAGCAGGTAAGCAAAGGGTAATGAAAAAGATAATTAGACAGGAATGAAGAATTGTATATATATGAGTTTCCAAAAATATCAAGTCTACAATTTGTCATTTCTATTTCTCATCATCGTTTAGGTTTGGGCTTGGGATTACTGCTTGTCCATCTTCTCTTGTTGTCTCCTTAGGTAGCTGAATGGCTTTGGGAAGTACTTAGGAGGCCTTGGAGGAGCAGCAGGGTTATTTCTCCAAACTCTCTGTCATGGATCCTTCTTTTTAGCATGGATTTCTCATATAGCTCCCATTCCTGGGAACTGTAGTGAAGGCTTCTGTTCTCACTGTGATCCATGATCAGCCTGAGAGTGTCCAAAATGAGAGACTTTGAAGTTGGAGACCAGGCTTCAGCATGTTCAGGGGCCTTAGAAGGAGCTGTCCTGCTGGTAGAGGGGCCTTCACCATATTTCCTTTTCTTCTTGGTTCTGATCTCTGGAGGAGCTTGAAGGAATATATCAGCAGGATCATCTTCCCAGCCTGGAACATAAGTATCTGGTGGAGCAATTGAGTCTCCAGGCCTGGGGAGAGAAGGTGGGTTGAGGAGGAACAGCTGGAGCATTGACATCTGTGGCTAGAGGATTGAGATGATGGGGAATGAGGTTTGGGTCAACTGCAAGATCTGGCAAGATTTGGTTGTACATCCAGACAACAGTGTCATAGGTGTGAAATTTGACACTCTGTATCTAGGCAAGCACATCATCATGAATGGTCTTTATATGAGCTTCCCATTCAACTGTCTTCTGAGCATTATATTTTTCTACCTGTTCTTTGAGTTCTTTTATCAAGCCCTCCCCCTTTCTGATTTCAACAGGTACTTTCTCTATGGTGTCATCTTTGAAGGTCCCAACTTCTTCACAGATTGTCATCTTGTTGGCTTCAGTCCTCTTGTCTAGCTCAATCTGATTGTTTGCCAAGGTTACACCTTGTTCCATGACATTGCCAATACTAGTGATAGTATGGTCAAGAGCTTTACCACCAAGTTGGAACAGGTACTTTATCTTGTCAGTGTTATGCTGAATTTCAGCAAAACCTCTGCTCATCTCAGTTTCAAGAGCAATGACCTTGTTAGTGACCACCTTTAGAGAGGTGTCAAAATAATGTCTTTATTCTTGAAGAAGAATGGTAATACTTTGCAGCAGATCTGAGGAGGAGGAAACTGGAGCAGCAGCAGTAGAGGGAGCAGCAGTAGGGATAGGAGGAGTTACCCAAGGAGCTATTTCTTCAATAAGCACTGAGCTGAGAGCTCTGGTGGTAGGAATGACAGCATCCAATTCTTCTGTAGCATGGGGAATGGAGAAGTCGAGGTTTCTGAGAGGGGCCTCAGCTAGCTCAGGAGAAGGCTCATCAGAAATAAAAATGGTGTCTGGCTTATCTGCTGGAGGAGGAGGAGAAGGTGTTGGAGTTCTGGCTGGAGAATGGGCAGGGGACTGTGCTGGAGACAAGTCTTTGTGAAGTTCAGTGGTTGGAGCTGGAGGAGATAGAGGAGGAGGGGGAAGCACATCTTCAGTGAGCTCTGCAATCATGACATCTATGGCAGCAGCTGTGGACAGAAGAGTTTCTTGAGGTACTTGATCTGAGGAAGTGGCTGGACTCTTTGGAGTATGAGGTAGGGATGGAATCTCTGACTGAGGAGAGGGTTGCCGGACTGGGTGAGAAGGAGCAGGCTCCCCCTCACTTGGTGCACCAGAGGAGCTGGCCACATGATGAGGAGAGGGAGATGGAGTCCTGTCCTCTGCAGCTGGAACTTTGAAATTTCTGAAACCTTTGCAGCTTGGGCAGAGTTCTTGAGCTTGAGATCCCATCTCTGAATTGAAGAGATGGAGACCTTCTTCATGTGGTGAAGAGGAGTCCCTTTTGAGAAGTTGAATACTTCAGGATTGGTTTCATGAAGGAGCAGAGATATAATTCTTGCGTAGTTGGGGGATTTCATGCTATCCTTTATCTTGTCCAGAATCAACATACCAAATGGTACTTCTTGCGGTATACTATGGCTTGCATGATATCGAAGAAGTATAAGGGAATTTCTCTGATGGAGTGAGTCTTGCACAGGAGAATTTTACCAATAACATCAACCAGAATTTTCCTTCTGCATTCATGTCGGACCTCTTGATATACTGATCGTCAGGAGAAATGCCACAGAAGAGAGCTGTTAGGTCAGAGTCTTCATCATCCAACTCATCTTCCTCATCGACCAGCGGCAAACGGAGAAGTTGAGAGACAGAGGTCTTAGTGAACTTGAGTTTCAAACCCTTGACTGTAGATTTTAGGGCTTTGCCATTCCGTCGAACCTGAAGATTTGAGAAGAATTCTGCAACGTCGGGGAAGAGAATGCGATAGGGTTCTTGGAGGATGAAGGAGAGGCCGGCGGTGTCGAGAAGAATGAGGAGGTTATGGAAATCGTCGGAGAGCTCTGCAATACCGTCGGTGACGAGTTCGGAGCCGACACCAATCTTGTGAGAAGTCGCCATGGATGCGAATGCCGTGAGGAAATTAGAGAGAGAGAGCTCTGCAACTTCGGCGGAGGCGAGGCGAGTCGGCAGGGTAGACGAAGAGACAGGGAGGGTACTCGAGAGATAGAAATGAAGTCGAGTAGGTTTGATGTTTCGGAATTTCATATATATATAACTCTTGATTTCCGCTAATTAATTTAAATAAAGAGGAGGCATATAGCCTTGGGTGGTGAATAGAACAAATTTTGAAAAACTGGAAATCAGGACACGAGAGAGAGATAGGCTACTCGAGTAGATAAAGGAGCTACTCGAGTAGGTTGACTGGAGCTACTCGAGTATGTAAGAAAACTACCTGAGTAGATAAGGACTTACTCGAGTAGGTGAGAGACTTACTCGAGTAGGTATTGACTTACTCGAGTAGGTCAGAAACTTACTCGAGTAGATCTTTAGGTACTCGAGTAGGTCAGTGCACGTACTCGAGTAGGTTCATTCATATACTCGAGTAGATCTTTAGATACTCAAGTATGTCTCATACTTCTCGAGTGGAATTTTGAAAAAGTTGAGGAGTAGAGTTTGACTAACCCTTTGCAATTGCTTGCTTCTTAGTCATTCAGCCTTCTTTAGTCCTCTTTGTTGAGCATCCCAAGATCTATCTTGAAGAACGAGAACTTGGTCTCGTCCAGCGGCTTGGTGAAGATATCTGCAACTTGCCTATCTGTAGGCACATATTGGAGATCTATGTCTCCATGCTCCACATGTTCCCGGATGAAGTGGTACCTTAGCTCAATGTGCTTTGTCCGGCTGTGAGAGACTGGATTGTTGGCTATTGCAATTGCGCTGGAGGAGTCACAGTACAAGGGTATATCCTTGAACTGCAGGTTGTAGTCCTCGAACTGATTCTTTATCCATAGCAACTGTGCGCCAACAGCTGCCTGCAGAGATATACTCTGACTCGGCCGTTGAGATTGCGACACAGTTCTGCTTCTTGCTACTCCAAGAAATTAGCCTTCTTCCGAAGAATTGGCAAGTCCCTGAGATGCTTTTCCGGTCGTCTTTGCTACCTGCAAAATCTGCATTTGAGAATCCAATTAGTTCGTTGTCATTACTTCTTGGGTACCATAAGCCAAGATTTGGTGTGCCTTTAAGGTATCTCAGGATCCGCTTTGCAGCAGCGTAATGAGATTCCTTAGAGTTCACCTGAAATCTAGCACAGACACATGTTGAGAACATTATGTCAGGCCTACTGGCAGTAAGGTAGAGCAAGGATCCAATTATGCTTCTGTACTTGGTTTCATCAAAAGGTTTCCCTTTCTCATCCTTGTCTAGAGACATAGTTGAACCCATTGGAGTCCTCATAGAGGTTGCGTTCTCCATTCCGAATTTCTTAATTAGCTCTTTGGTGAATTTGGTCTGTGAGATGAAAATTCCATCTTCAGATTGTTTCACTTGAAGCCCTAAGAAATACTTCAGCTCGCCCATACTGCTCATTTCAAACTTCCATTGCATAAGTTTTGAGAACTTTTTGCAGAGGTTGTTATCTGTAGAGCCAAAGATAATGTCATCGACATAGATTTGCACTAGAAAAATCTTGCCTTCTATTTCCCTAAGAAATAATGTCTTGTCTATCTTTCCCCTTGTGAACTTGTTCTCAAGTAGAAAGGTAGACAGCGTTCATACCAAGCTCGAGGAGCTTGTTTCAGACCATATAGGGCCTTGTGCAGAAAATAGACATGATCGGGAAAGTTAGGATCAACGAAACCTGGAGGTTGTTCCACATACACTTCCTCCTTTAAGTTACCATTCAGGAAGGCCGACTTCACGTCCATCTGAGAGACGGTGAAGTCTTTGAAGGCAACATATGCTAGGGGACAACTGGACAACCTTATTGCCTCCAGTCTGGCCACTGGAGCATATGTCTGGTCGAAGTCGATTCCTTCTTCTTGACGATAGCCTTTAGCGACGAGTCTGACCTTATTCTTTATGATAGTCCCGTCTTCATCCATCTTGTTCCTGAAGACCCATTTTGTTCCAATGATGTTCTTTCCCTTGGGTCTTGGAACCAGTATCCACACATTGCAGCTCTTGAACTGATTTAGCTCTTCTTCCATTGTCATTATCCACGATGCGTCTGAGTTTGCTTCCTCAAATTTCTTTGGTTCAACCTGTGAGAGAAAACTCAAATGAAGATTCTCATTAGTTGAACCTCTCCGAGTTCTGACACCATCCCGGGGATCTCCTATGATCTGGTCCATGGGGTGATCCTTCAGATGTCTGAGCTCTAGAGTCCTTGCATCTGGATTATCTTCAAGCACCGGAGTGATTTCTTCATCCTGGATGACTTCTTCATTTTGATCATCAGCCTCTCCAATAGGAGTGGGAGTGGTGATCTTAATGAACTTCTTGCCTTCTTCTTCGGACGGATCATCCAAGCTAGTTTCTTTCAGCTTTTCACCTGCATCTTCAATGAGCACACTAGACGGATTGCTTTGCAGCAAGCTCGTCTCATCAAATACAACATGTATCGATTCTTCCACCACCAAGGTTTTTCTATTGAAAATCCTGTATGCCTTACTATGACTACTATATCCTACAAAAATACCTTCAAAGCTCTTTTCGCTGAACTTGGTGGTATGATACTTGTCATTGTTAAGTACGAAGCATTTGCAGCCAAAGATTCTAAAGTAAGAGACTGTTGGTTTTCTGCTTTCAGAAGTTCGTAAGAAGTCTTATTGTAGTCTTTGTTTATGAGTGCTCGATTTTGCACGTGGCATGCGGTGTTGACGGCCTCGGCCCAGAAGTACTCCGGTAGTAAAGCATCACTCAACATGGTCCTGCAGGCCTCTATGAGTGTTCTGTTCCTTCTCTCAGCCACTCCATTTTGTTGTGGAGTACGAGGAGAGTAAAACTCATGAAAGATACCTAAGCTTTCACAGAATTCTGTCATGGCCCCAGATTTGAACTCTGTTCCGTTGTCACTTCTGATTTTAACTATGGAGCAGTTGTATTCATTCTGGACTTGCCTGACAAAATTGGTAAAGATATCGAAGGTATCTGACTTGTGTTTCAGAAAGAACACCCACGCAAAGCGTGAGTAGTCATCAACAATTACCAATGTATATTCCTTGCCTCCCAAACTTCTAATCTGCAGTGGAGCAAACAAGTCCATGTGCAATAGATGGAGACATCTGTTAGAGTCTTGCCAACAGTGCTTTTAAAGGTAGCCCTTGTTTGCTTGCCTTTTACGCATGCATGACAAGGTCTGTCTTTGACGCATTTGACATTTGGGGCATCATGTACCAAGTTCATTGAAAATAGTTTATTAATTGTTTTGAAATTAATATGTGCTAGTCTCTTGTGCCATGGTCACCAAGAGACGCACTATCTTTTGCCAAAAGACACACTGGTGTGGAGGAATCTATACAGATGAAATTTAAACAGAAAATATTCCTGCTTCGAGTGCCGGATAGAATCGTTTCCATATTGTCAACGGATTTTATCAAGCACTTATCAGCATGGAACTCAACTATGTATCCTTTATCGCAGAGTTGGCTTATGCTAATGAGATTGTGTTCCAATCCTTCAACATAGGCCACATCTGAGAAGGATACATTGTCGTTAGTAATCATACCATAGCCTCTAGTAATTCCACGGTCTGAACTCCAAAGATGACCTTTGGTCGTTCAACGACTGGAATAAAGTTCTGAATGAGGCTTCTCGTCCCGGTCATATGCCGAGAGCATCTGATGTCCAAGTACCAGATAAGCATTTTGTTGGCCTTTGGACATCCTGCAATCATAATCAATTCGCCTTAGGAACCCAAAACACGTTTGGGTCCTTGGTCTCGGGTTAGAGTGCTCCCCCTGCGAGTGTTGGCATTATGAGCGGTCTTTCTCACATTGCTGACATGAGGGGTTGTAGCGTTTCTGGAATTGAACCAGCAATCTATGACGAAGTGACCAACTTTGCACAACACACAACAGTCAAATCTGTTGTACCTTTGCCTCAAGATCTCCTGCTTGACCTTTTGGAACTCTTGGTCTAGCAGGGGTAGCATTCTTGGAGGAAGATGCCTCATGATGATGGCAATCAATGGCTCTTCTCCTTTATGGGCTTCTCTACAACAGGCTTTGTCTTTGGTGCGTTCTTGAAGTTATGCCCATGATTGAAAGGGCCATAGCTCTGAAGAACAACTTCTTCATAAGGTGCCTTAAAGACACTTTCGCCAAAGTTTCGGGTCGAGCCCATCCTTGATAGCGGGACTTTGGCTCTACATAAGTAGGCCTAGCAAAGTGCCCGTATGATGAGTCAAAATCAAACTCATTTGTTGGAAAGATGACCTTTCTGAATGTGGTTTGATTTTGAGGGGCTTTTCCCATTTCTTCGGCTGAGGCCTTTTTGGCGGCCTTATTTTTCCGTTGATTCTTGTTTCTCCTAGAGGATTTACTAGGAGCTTCTTCATGGCCTAGTCCAGCTCCCTTGGCCTTTGCTGAGAATTCAGCAACGAATGGAAGAACCGTCTTGGGCTTAGAGAAACTCTCAACAAGTTTCCTTTCAGCCGCAAGTTCGGCTTCCAAACCTTTGATGATCTTCTCCTTCAGGTCAAGGTGCTCGAGAGCCTTGTTGTATTCTTCAATAGCATTATTGAAGTTTCCTCGAGGGAGTCAGTCTTTGCGACTTTCTCTCAAGTTGCTCTCTTCGGCTTTTAGAGATTTGATCTCTTTAGCCTGAGTCTTCACGACTCGACGACATTTGTCGTAAGCCATGATTAACTCCTTATACTGGGCCATTAATTCTGACTCATCGTCAGAGGAGCTACTCTCGCAATCATGTTCAGAGACTTCAGACTCTGAGAGAGGGGTGTGAGAGTTTACCTTCCCAGTGAACTGGGGCTCTTGTTCATCATCTGTTTGAGCCATTAGCCCAAAGTAAGCTTCTTCTTCTTCGCTTGACTCTGAGGAGTCGGAGTTGCTAAGAGTCTTGCTCCTTTTGGCTATGAGGCTCTTCTCTTTCCTCTTTCTGTTGTGTGAGGATTTCTCGTCTTCCCTTCTGCCACCCTCCTTCTTCTTGTGAGGGCAGTCAGCAATGACGTGACCTGGCTTATTGCAACATAGCAAATGATGTCAGTTGAAACATATTTGTTCTGTTTAGTGTTATACCTGTCGTGGCTGCTTGAGCCTTTTCTTTGTCGATCGTCATCGCGCCGCGATCTTCTGTGTGAGGCATCCTTGCCTTTCCATTGTTTCTTTTTATTAAGAAACTTCTTGAATTGCCTTGAGAGCAAGGAGAACTCTCCTTCAGATAGTTCAGAGCCTGAGGTGCTGGGCTCTGATGTTTCTTCTTCTTCATCAACTTCTGGAGCTGGAGCGGGGGAGGCAGCCTTAGTCTTTCTGGAGGTGTCTGCCTTCAGAGCGACAGATTTCTCCTTTAGAGCAGACCTGCCCTTCTCTTCTTCAGCTTTTCTTGTATTGATTTGGAGTTCATAGGACATAAGCTTTCCAAAGAGATTTTGCGGGTCCGTTTCAGCTAGCTTCCCGAACTCCCTGATGGCACATACCTTGTTATCCCATTCCTTGGTTAGGGATCTCAAGAATTTGTCGTTCAGTTCTCCGTTTGTGAAGACACGGCCATACACCCTTAGGCCATTTACAATCTTGAAGAAGTTCTCAAGGTGTCGGCAATTGTTTCCTTGTTCCCTTGTCGGAACGCTTCATATTTTTGATTGAGAAGGGATCTCCGATCATCCCTTACTTCTTCAGTCCCTTCCATCAAAGTGACTAAGGAGTGCCACATCTCCTTAGCTGATTGACAGTGAATCAAATTCTGCAGCATCGAGTCATCGACTGCACTTGCTATGATGTTCTTGGCTTTCTTGTCGAGAGAGACAAGTGCAATCTCGTCTTTGTCGAGATCCATTAGCTTTTTGGGAACTCTCTTGGTAGGGTCGATAGTGGACATAGTCATGGGAACGTAAGGACCTTCTTCAACGATCATGAAGATCCTTGGATCCACAGCTTCCATGAAAAATTTTATCCTTTCTTTCCACATGGGAAAGTTGTTTTTGTTGCACAGAGGAAGCTTGGCGAAATCTTTGCCCTTGTCCATTTTATGGTAGAATCTTTCAGACAACAGATCTGGATCTGATCAAGGTGTTAACCTTTAACGATCAACCTGGCTCTGATACCAATTGAAAGAAAACTGTTGTCGACCTAAATCACCTAGAGGGGGGTGAATAGGTGGTTTGTGCGTCTTTTGCGGAATAAAAAATTAATTAGAGCACTGCACAGAAATATCTACCAATATCACAGACGACACAAGATGTATAGTGGTTCCCCAACCTTGGGTACATCCACTTTCCCTCACCGATCTAGCAATCAACTAGACTCGGCTACTCCACTATCTCGGATCAAAAATCGATCCTACCCTCGGAACAAAGTTCCTACAAACTCGATCCAACAAAACGGATCTACACCTCGGAAGATAACACTTCCTACAAACTCGGAGTGAAAAACTCCTACACTCGGAGAAGATTTCTCCTACAAAATTAATAAAGTGTTTACAAGAATACAAACAGTAAATCACTCAGATCTGAAGGAAATGGCCAGGATCTTCTTCTTTTCAACTTTGTAGCTTTTTCAGAAATCGGTGAAGAAGGTCTCGGCCTCGATCTGGATCTACTTCCTTTTACAGAAATCGAGAGAGAATGTGATCAGTGAAGTCGATCTCGATCTGTAACTTTTCTTCAGAATAGTCCTCTGAAAGTAGAAGCTTTGGCCGGAGAAGGCGGCGGCGGCGGCTTCCGATTCGCGAGAGTCAGAGAGAGGCGGCTGAAGAATATTTCTCGAAAAAGAGATTACAAAAAAGCTTTGAGAAAAACTTAGGGTTTGTCATTTTCTGATAAGACCTTATATAGGAGAGACTAACGGTCATAATCGGTCTAATGATGTACACGTGGACCAATCATGTCGCGTGATTTGAAAAGTCCCGTCAGAAAAATGACTTAGAAAATTTTCGGAAATATTTGGCCAACTACACGAGTAAGTCAATAACTACTCGAGTAGTTGAATAGCTACTCGAGTATATGATGGGAACATACTCGGGTAAAATAAACAGACTACTCGAGTATATAGAGATCAGCTACTCGAGTATATAGACAAAACTACTCGAGTATACGAAGTGACCTACTCGAGTATATGAGGATCTACTCGAGTACTGGGAGAGCTACTCGAGTATATTACATAACCTACTCGAGTATATGAAGTACTACTCGAGTGAATACTTAGAAAAAATTTTGAAGAGGTCTGCTGGCACCTACTCGAGTAGTTGAACTAAACTACTCGAGGGAAGTAACCTACTCGAGTAGGTGAAGGTTCTACTCGAGTAAAAGACTTAGAAAAATTCTGGAGTAGGGAAATTGCAAGGTACACAGTGACACAAGAACTACTCGAGTATGTTTCTATCTACTCGAGTATGTGAGTATACTTACTCGAGTATATGACTTAGAGAAATTTAGATGAGAAAAACCTTATGGTACTCGGGTATAACGAGTAATCTACTCGAGTATATAAGCATGTTACTCGAGTATATGACTTGGTCTACTCGAGTAGGTGGCTTAGCTACTCGAGTATATTACTATGTCTACTCGAGTACAAGATTCCTTAACTCGAGTAACTTATACCCAGACTACTCGAGTAGGTGAAAGCTCTACTCGAGTAAAACACTTAGAATTTTTCTGATGTTGGAAAAACTGATTCTTCTAGAGTAGCCAACTTCCAATGCCTTTCCCATAGTCCAATAGCTTGAATATGAAGTGTATCCCAATAGAGAGACCACACATGAGTCAACACCTTGGAATATGCAATGAGGGATTACATTGCACAGTTCCTGTGTTTGGTGACCCACTGTGGGCTGACATTGGCCTACACTTCCCAGTGAAACTCCTGCAAACATATAGCTCAAACCAAGCATCAAATAAAACTTAATTCATCTTAGTTCCAGGGTGACTTCATCAAATCTGGGTTCATGTGGATGAGATACCCAACC
>CM077161.1:155310490-155348296 GCA_039583875.1 Platanthera guangdongensis | reverse complement strand
TTGCTTGCTTGCCAAATCTTTGATGCATTTGTTCTCTTGCAAGAGATGAGGTGCTCCATTTAGTAGAACCTGCGGACCTCTATAGAGATAGAGTCAGCACCTCTATGATTTCTCGATAAGTGTAGGATAAAGTCCAATGACAAGTCTTCACATGTAGGCAGCGGGTGAAATTAGGATTTTTGCTCAACCCAGACACACTATTAAAAATTAACATAACTAGCGAAAATATTTTGCAAACTGTTTTGCACTTACAGTAACACCTATATGAAATTATAAGAATAAATTAGAAATTCTCAAAGAAATTATAAATAAATAGCAATTTGTGCAAAATTACACGTAATATCTTGTTTGTAAGCATTGACGAAGAAGAAACTTCAAACTCTTAATAATTCATTCACAAGCTTGTTATTTTTGTCAAAATTACTCATGTTTATAAAAATCAGCAAGAAATTAAAATGACTAGAGCAAAAATCCAAAAAGACAAAACTTGCATTGAGTGAGAATAACAAATACAATCTCGGAAGACAGGCTCTTGCCTAGCACTAGGAGGTTGGGCCCTCCAAAGCGTCATTCTCTCAAAGACAACCTAAGGACTATGATCCAAAGATAAAAAACTTTCAACCTAAGAGCTCCTTAATCAATATATAGATGGAGCCGCCCACTACATGACAAAATATATTAAGACATACATAATTAATTGCTAATAGGATATAATTCATAACAGCCACCGCAGCTCTGCTTGTCATGCATATACGCATCAACACACCTGTCTGGAAGAGCGACCTTGTGCTCAAGGTCGAGCGAGAGGGGGTCTTGAAGGTGGACGTCGTGATGTAAAATCACGCGGTTGGGTCATGATAGTGGGTGTTGTCGTGACGCGAGTAAGAACCAATGGGCAAATTTGTAAGAATCTTTTGTAATATACAACACAAAAATAATTTTAGGAAAAACAAAGAGTGGTGGTGGCGGGCCGTCATAGCAAGTGCGGCAAAACGAGTGTTGCGTATTGAAGTGGTTATATAAAGCCGACAATGAGACTTGTTGTTTTGGTGCTCATTGGTTGAAGAGGTAGGATATGCGAAGAAGTGATCTAAAATCACGCAGTTGGGTCATGATAGTGGATGTTGTCGTGACGCAAATAAGAACCAGTGGGCAAATTTGTCAGAATTTTTGTAATATACAACATGTGAAAATGGACAAAGAGCTAAATAAACCGCAAACTTTATTGCTCCAAAAAGATATAAGTAATACATAGGTATGCCCTCTTATTTATAGAAAACGGGGAAGGTGAGAGAATACAATACACGATGTGAGACTAAATACAAGTCGAGCGGCTTGTGCGGTTTGACATACACAAACCGCACACTACATAAAATACAACCATACATCCTGCAACCACTAGAAGAGACCGGCATAAACTATGATAGACCGCCAGACAAGTCGCCAGGCCGCAACTGCAGGTTGGCATCAGACCGCAGTGCGGCTACCCATCAACCCGAAGCTTCTGCATTCCCGCTGACCACAAACTGCGGGCTGCTACCTGACCGCAGTTGTTGTAAACCATCACGCACAGTAGCTATTATAATCAGACCGCTGCGTCTTCACAAGACCGCTGCGACTAACACTTAATCCATAGTTGCAACCTCCTGCAGATCACTGATGCGGCTTCATACAAGCTGCTGCGGTTTCACCAGACCGCTTCGGCTAATCAACCAGACCGCTGCGACTAATCAATCAAGGAACAACTGCGGTCTCAAACTAGTCCGCTGGACAACCAACCCAACAGCCGCTGTACCAAACCGCCATAAGCCCGACTAGACAGACCGTTGCGGCTAGATCGGTAAACCGCCTGAACTGAGTTCCAACACTCCCCCTCAAGCTGGAGCATATATGTCAGTCATGCCCAGCTTGCTACAGACCTCCTCAGAAAGAGTAACCGGCTTGGTGAAGAAATCAGCTAGTTCTCTCTCTGAGGTAACAAATGGAGTGCAAATCTGATTCTTCAAAATCTCCTCTCTAATGTAATGACAATCAACCTCAATATGTTTCGTTTTCTCATGAAAGACAGGATTTTTTGAAATATAAATGACGGTTTTGTTATCACAGAACATAGGAAAAAGATAGTCATAGACTTCTCCCAAGTCAAACATAAGCGCCCGTAGCCACTTTAACTCGCAGGTAGTCGAGGCCATGCTCCTATACTCTGCTCAGCACTTGACCTTGAAACTATTATCTGTTTCTTGCTTTTCCAGCTAACAAGGTTTCCTCCTACAAAAGTGCAAAAACCTGATGTAGATTTTCTATCTTCCTTGTTATCAGCATAGCTGACATCAGAATATGCTTCAATATTCAGATGATCATTCTTCCGAAACAACAAACCCTTTTCTGGAGACCCTTTCACATACTCCAGAATCTTCATGGCAGGACGAAGATGACACTCTCTGGGACTTTGCATAAACTGACTTACCTTCCCAACTGCATAACAAATATCTGGTCTAGTAACAGTCAGATATATAAGTTTGCCCACAAGCCGCCTGTACACAGTGAAATCTGGGAGAAGAGGAGAATCATCAGTCTAGCCTTTATCATCACCAACAGCCATCAGGCAACGAGCAGGTTTCGTGCCCAGAAGACATGTCTCCTTTAGGAGGTCTAGCGCATACTTTCACTGTGAAAGAACCACCGAGGTCCTCTTTCGTGAAATCTCAATTCCCAGGAAGTACTTTGGCGGTCACATATCCTTAGTAACAAAGTGTTGTCGAAGATGTCGTTTGGCTAGATCAACGCCCTCCTTATCATCACCAGTCAAAATAATATCATCAACGTAGACATCAAGAACTACAAGGTCTTTAGTAGTCTTGCGTATAAACAAAGAATGATCAGCAGAGCTTCGACTGAACCCAATAAGAGAAACAATTGCACTAAAATTTTCAAACCAGGCTCGTGGACTCTGCTTCAAACCATAAATCGCCTTCCAAAGTTTGCACACTTGAGACTCCTCATGAGCAACATACCCAGGAGATTGCTCCATATAGATCACCTCTTGCAAATCCTCATAAAGAAAGACATTCTTCACATCTAATTGAGACATTTCTCAGTCTCTATTAACAGCCACAGAGAAAAGAACACGGATAGTGTTGATGCAAGCAACAGGAGAAAAGGTATCAAAAAAATCCACCCCATATGTCTGAGTAAACCTGATGGAGGGTAGGCTGTGTAGTGGTGTCCTAAGACGCCCGCTAGTGCCGTGAGGGGGTGAACTCACCCTAAGCAATGCCTATATGCCGACACAAAGATGATCAAGCGAGCTAATCAAGATAAGCAACAAAACATTAAACTAAACATGACATTTATTCATTAGGCGGCAGAGCAATTTCTTTAGGCGTTAGGCAAAAGCACTCCTCCGCACGGGGGCTTAAAATTAGCGCGCGGCGAATTAAGCGACCTGCAAGTTAGAGATTTTCACAGGCAAAATGATAACAGGCTGTAATTCCAATACGACACAAGCACCACAGAGCATACAATATCTCAAACCAAAATAATGATTACAACACCACAGATGAAATAGACAAAATCTGAACTAAACACTTAGGGTTGCAGGAAATCGGTGTAGATATGAGATTTCAGAGGCAAGGAAGGGGCTTCCGGGTGGTGCGGGACTAGATCGGGCAAGGGGGAAGGTGGCTCCACGTGGGGGAAAGGTTGGTGGTTGCTGGTCGAAGGGAGGAGGGGCTGGTATAGGGGGCTGCCGGGCTGGATCTGATGGAATCAGCCCAGATTTGGGGCGGCGGGCTTCAAGAGGGGTTGGTGGGGCTGCGGCTGGGATGACGGGGGAGTTTTGTGGTGGATGATGGCTGGGCTTGAGGAGGGGGCGGCAGAGGATGGCTGTAGGGGGAAGTGGGGCCGACGGCGTGGGGTTGCAAGGGGGAAGAAGATGGTGGCGTGGCTGTGTGGAGGAGGAAACCGGGTGGCCGGCGGTTGGGATTTAGAGGAGGAAGGGGCGGCGGCTAGGTCTGAAAAGGGGGGTGGCGTTGGCTGATTAGTAGGGGGGAAGGAAGCAAGGAACGGATAGGAATCTTACCCAAGGAGTCGGCACCAAGGGGCTCCACGACGTCGGCACCGCGGAATGATCACCGGAAGCGAGGAAGAAGACCTTCTCCAAACTTCAGCAATAAAATTCCTGCAGCCCTAACACTTCTATTTATAGGAGAATGGAATTAGGGCAACCAGAATCGACGGCTATGATTGGGCGGCGGTTCCGATCCCATAAGTACATGAAATAAAATCCAAAATATAAAATGTCATATATGAAATTGAGTCGAAACGACGAGCCGGACACATCCGCGGTGGCGGATCGCCGGTCCGATCAAGCCCGTCGACGCGAATATACGAAGGTGGGGCCTGCCTTGCGCTGAGATGCGCCCGGTGGTCCCCCATCAACTCCCCCCGACTGAAAAGCCTTCATCTCCGATGAATGGAGACGATCGTACTGTAGTCGAAGTCCGGGAGCGAGTTGATCAAGCTCAGCAGCAGCAATCCAAGTATCGTCGGAAGAAGAACGTCCAAACCAGCGAACCAAGTAGCGGCACACGAGTCCATCCGTAGAGGGGACGAACTCATGCGCAATGATCTCCGTAACCTGCTCGACCCTCAGCTCTCGGGAAAAGTGGTCCGGTGGTGGAGGTGGTGCACTCGGTGAAGCCAATGGTGGTGAGCTCCTGGGGAAGTGGGAAGCAAGGGGAGGCCGGGTGGTGGGGGAAAGGGGTGGCGGTGGAAGCTCGGGAGGGCCGCCAAGGTAGGGATCAGGGTACTCATGAGGTGGGAAGTAGGGTGTCAGGTCCTCAATATTGAACACAGGTTGGATACCCATGCTCGTAGGAATGTCCAGCTCGTAGGCATTCAACCCGATCCGCCTCAAAACAGTGTAGGGCCCAATTCGCCTGGCGCCTAATTTCTTAGCAGGCCCCTGAGGGAGCCGCTCCGCACGAACTCGCACCATCACCTGTTCACCAACCAAAAAATGTTTTTCCCGCCTATGTCTGTCTTCCTGTTCTTTATAATGTTCGTTGCTCAAATTGATTTTACGCCTGATAGACTCATGCAACTCATGCAAATGACGTGTGAAGGACTCAGCAGACTCACTAGGACGTGACTCAGTCGGGACGGGTATAAGATCAATAGGCTTCCTAGGGTCATAACCTGATACTACCTGAAACGGACTCAGACCAGTCGACCTATTGATGGAACTATTGTATGCAAACTCCGCTATAGGGAGCACCGAGTCCCAACTAGATATGTGCTCTCCAACTAGACATCTCAGCAGGTTACCTAAACTTCTATTCACCACCTCAGTTTGACCGTCCGTCTGAGGGTGGTATGCGGACGAGAACTTAAGAGTAGTTCCTGTTTTCCGCCACAACGTCTTCCAAAAATAGCTAACGAACCGCACGTCCCGATCGGACACGATGGACTTTGGGAGACCGTGTAATCTAAAGACCTCGCTCATAAATAAGGCCGCGACGCGGGGAGCATCGGCGGTCTTGCTACATGCAATAAAGTGCGTCATCTTAGAGAACCGGTCGACCACAACAAAGATAGAATCGTGTTTCCGCAGGGTGCGCGGAAGTCCCAGCACGAAGTCCATACTAATGTCCTCCCAAGGACGGTGGGGAACGGGTAAAGGAGTGTATAAGCCTGTGTTCTGCTTCGTTCCCTTGGCCGTTTGGCATACACGACAATGTCGGACAATACGAGCCACATCTTTCTTTAGGCTCGGCCAATAGAAACGATCCTCTACCAGAGCAATCGACTTATCCCGCCCAAAATGTCCGGTGGCACCCCCGGCGTGCAGCTCCCAAACTAAATAATCGCGATATGAGGTGTTGGGCACGCACAAACGGGAGCCCCGGAATAAATAACCGTCGATGATCTGAAACCCCTCAACAGGATCAGGAGGGTCCCTCGACAACGCAGTGTAGGCCTCAGCGAAATCAGGACAATTAGGGTAATCCATGATCAACCTCTCGAAACCATCCACCTGGGCCCGCAGTGTGTGAAGTAGAGAGACTCGATGACTGAGTGCGTCGGCGGGCTTGTTCTCAACACCAGCGCGGTGCTTGAGAACGTAGTGGAAATCCTGTAAATACTCTACCCATTTCGCGTGGCGGTGACTCAGCTTCCTCTGAGAGTCGAGGTAGCGTAGGGCCTGGTGATCCGAGTACAACACAAACTCCCGAGGTAGGAGGTAGTGTCTCCAATATCTCAGTGACTGGACGATAGCATAAAATTCTCGATCGTAGGTCGAGTATTTTTGCTTGGCCTCGTTCAGTTTCTCACTAAAGTAAGAAACTGAGTGTCCCTCTTGACTCAACACTCCTCCAATACCCACACCCGATGCATCGCACGCGACCTCGAAGGCCCTACTAAAATCGGGGAGTCGTAGAACGGGGGCGGACGTCAGCTTGCCCTTAATCTCTTCAAATGCTCGAGTGGCCGCGGCGGTCCACTGGAAATCTCCCTTACGCAGGCAGCTAGTAAATGGGGCCATGATCGAGCTAAAACCCCTAACAAATCTCCTATAAAAGGTCGCCAGTCCATGAAAGCTACGGGCCTCATGAATGGTCGAAGGTATGGACCACTCGCGGATGGACTGGACCTTCTCAGGGTCAACTGACACGCCTGAGGAAGAGATAATAAATCCCAGGAAGTGGACGGACTCCGATAAAAAGGAGCACTTCTTCAGATTGATAAACAGCTTCTCCGTTCGGAGAATATCGAATAGGAGCCTCAAGTGCTTAAGGTGATCAGGCTCAGTGTGGATATAGATCAGAATGTCGTCAAAGTAAACGACTAGGAATTTGCCCATATAGGGCCGCAGAACCTGGGTCATGACTCGCATAAACGTACTCGGGGCGTTCGAAAGCCCAAATGGCATGACCAACCACTCATACAAACTATCTTTCGTCTTGAACGCCGTCTTCCACTCGTCTCCCTCGCGGACCCTAATCTGGTGGTACCCGCTTCGGAGATCGATCTTCGAGAAGATCTGAGCTCCGGACATCGTGTCTAATATGTCATCTAGACGAGGGATCGGGAAACGATACTTCACAGTAATCTTGTTGATAGCTCTACTATCAATGCACATGCGCCAACTGCCGTCCTTCTTAGGGGTAAGAAGGGCGGGGACGGCACACAGACTCAAGCTCTCGCGGATAAACTACTTCCGAAGAAGCTCATCAACCTGCCTCTTGAGCTCAGCGTGCTCAACGGGATTCATGCGATAATGTGGCAGATTGGGGAGCGAGGCCCCCGGGACTAAGTCTATAGCATGTTGGATGTCCCGCAGAGGGGGTAACTCATCAGGGAGCTCCTCTGACATAATGTCCGCAAACTCATCTAGTAACGGTCGCACGACAGGGGAAACCTCAGGTGTAGGGCAATCAGAAGCCATAGTGGCTGCCACTACATACATGATACCAGCATCAGTGCTATCTCTCAGAAACTCACTACGCCTCAGGATATGCACGGGTCTCGAAGCAATCGTGCTAGTGGACGGCTCGACCCGGCCCTTAGGCCTCTCTCTGGGCTGGGTGGGGGATAAGGTGATCTTCCGCCCCTTATCATAGAAGAGACACGTGTTCGATCGACCGAAGCACGTGACATCGCGATCAAATAACCAAGGGCGGCCCAGCAGGACGTGGGTGATATCCATAGGGATGACATCGCACCAAACTCGGTCCTCAAAAGATGCTATGGTGATCGGAACGAGACAGCGCTGGCTAACCTGGATCGCGGTCTTGTCGACCCAGACGACACGATAGGAGTGGGGGTGAGGCTCCGCCTTCACCTGCATGCGGTCTAGACCCTTCTGGGCCACAATATTCACACAGCTCCCACTATCGATAGCTAATTTGCAGGGACCGCCTGCACTCGGGAAATATGTGTAGAAAATGGTAGTGCGGCGCCAATCCTCATCGGCTCGTGGGGTATGCAGAAAGCGCCTGACCACTCCCACCTCTAACGATCGCTCAGCGTCGCTCTCCCAGCCCTCCTCAACGGTGGCAGTAACCTCCTCAGTAATCTCCACATCACCCTCTAAATCGGGCTCCTCATCCTCAATCAACAGACTACGTGTGGGGCAGTGGGCCGCCACGTGTCCTCTACCTCCGCACCTAAAACACTGTATACCCCCAGACCTCTCGCCCTCGGTAGCGACAGCCTTCCCCTTCAAGTCAGGAGTGACTCGGGGGGATGAGGTGGCTGCAGCAGTCTGGGCGGGAGCGGGCTTCCTAAACGTTGACGAATCCGTCCGGGAAGGAAACTGCTTCGTACTAGGGGCACGAAGGTACTACTCATGCTCTAGAGCGAGCTGGAATATCTGATCTACAGTCTCCAAGCAATGGGGAATCAGCTCTCTCCGGAGATCCGAGCGGAGGCCAGCCTTGAATCGAGAGGCGGTGGCAATAGGCTCCTCCGAAATATCGCTCCTAACAACTAGCTCGTCGAATCGAGCCATATACTCAGCTACGGAAAGCGACCCCTGACGTAAGCTCTGCAACTGATCAAGTAACTGGTCATGGTAGGAGGCAGGGAGGTATTTATCCCTAAGCCTCTCCTTCATGTCATCCCATCTGGTGATGAGGTAGTAACCGTCACGCTCTAGGCCTCGCTCAACACTAATCCAATACACCTTAGCCTGTCCGACTAATTTCATCTTGGCGAACCGGACACAACGATCATCACTCATATCGTACCAATCAAAATAATGATCCATGTCCAGGAGCCAATCACTAAAGGCCTTTGGATCCAGGCGACCATCGAATGTCGGGGCATCGAGGCGAATCCTACGGGTGATGTCAAAACCGCGATCACCTCTCCGCGGGTCAGGATACTCATCAGGATCGTCGTCCCGGTCATCGTCGTGCCGAGCGGGCGGGGGCCCGCGCTCACGTCGACCCGGCGGGTAATACTCGTCTTGACGATGGTCACGACGACCGTGTGGAGGGACACGGTCCCTCGGGCCAGGATGACGTGGCATGCGGTAATCTTCCCGCGGGGCGGGGGTCGGCCACGTGCTGGCTCAGGATTCCGCCATGCAGGCGGGGTGGGGACTCTCACGGGGACCTCATGGTGGTAGCGGTCTGCCGGTGGCGGATCATCTCTGACCCGCTGCCCGCGACGGGGAGAGTCGCCCGGGTCACCCGCGATCTCATCGTCATGAAGGGAGGGAGTATCTCTAGCGTGCTCTATCAGATCTAGACGACGAGTCAACGCGGCGATATCGTGACGCACATTCTCGAACTGGGTACCCATTGCGTCAAAACGTTCTAGAATAAGACGCTGGAAGTCTGTGGTAGCGGTGCTCGAATTCGAGCCCGCTGCCCGGTCATTGGTGACTGGAGGATCTACCATGCTTCTAAATGCCCTACCACTACGGAGCATGCACAATGGCCCAACCTGGCTCTGATACCAACTGATGTAGGGTAGGCTGTGTAGTGGTGTCCTAAGACGTCCGCTAGTGCCGTGAGGGAGTGGACTCACCCTAAGCAATGTCTATATGCCGACACAAAGATGATCAAGTGAGCTAATCAAGATAAGCAACAAAACATTAAACTAAACATGACATTTATTCATTAGGCGGCAGAGCAATTTCTTTAGGCGTTAGGCAAAAGCACTCCTCCGCACGGGGGCTTAAAATTAGCGCGCGACGAATTAAGCGACCTGCAAGTTAGAGATTTTCACAGGAAAAATGATAACAGGCTGTAATTTCAATACGGCACAAGCACCAGAGAGCATACAATATCTCAAACCAAAATAATGATTACAACACCACAGATGAAATAGACAAAATCTGAACTAAACACTTAGGGCTGCAGGAAATCGGTGTAGATATGAGATTTCGGAGGCAAGGAAGGGGCTTCCGGGTGGTGCGGGACTAGATCGGGCAAGGGGGAAGGTGGCTCCACGTGGGGGAAAGGTTGGTGGTTGCTGGTCGAAGGGAGGAGGGGCTGGTATAGGGGGCTGTCGGGCTGGATCTGATGGAATCAGCCCAGATTTGGGGCGGCGGGCTTCAGGAGGGGTTGGTGGGGCTGCGGCTGGGCTGACGGGGGAGTTTTGTGGTGGCTTATGGCGGGGCTTGAGGAGGGGGCGGCGGAGGATGGCTGTAGGGGAAGTGGGGCCGGCGGCGTGGGGTTGCAAGGGGGAAGAAGATGGTGGCGTGGCTGTGTGGAGGAGGAAACCGGGTGGCCGGCGGTTGGGATTTAGAGGAGGAAGGGGCGGCGGCTAGGTCTGAAAAGGGGGGTGGCGTTGGCTGATTAGTAGGGGGGAAGGAAGCAAGGAACGAATAGGAATCTTACCCAAGGAGTCGGCACCGCGGAATGATCACCGGAAGCGAGGAAGAAGACCTTCTCCAAACTTCAGCAATAAAATTCCTGCAGCCCTAACACTTCTATTTATAGGAGAATAGAATTAGGGAAACCGGAATCGATGGCTATGATTGGCCGGCGGTTCCGATCCCATAAGTACATGAAATAAAATCCAAAATATAAAATGTCATATATGAAACTGAGTCGAAACGACGAGCCGGACACATCCGCGGTGGCGGATCGTCGGTCCAATCAAGCCCGTCGACGCGAATATACGAAGGTGGGGCCTGCCTTGCGCCGATATGCGCCCGGTGGTCCCCCATCAAAACCCTTTTGCAACAAGTCGTGCCTTATACCGTTCAACAGAGCCATCTGAAAGATACTTAATCACAAAGACCCACCGACATCCAACCACATCAACTCATCAACTCCCAAAGGTGGGGGGACAAGAGTCCAAGTCCCTCTCTCAGTTAACGTTTTCATTTCTTCATTCATAACAGCTTTCCACTGAGGAATAACAAGAGCCTCTTGATATGTTTTCAGAATGGCAATAGAAGAAATAGCAAGAGCAAAGCACTTGGCAGTTGGGGAAAGCCGAGCATATGAGACAACAACATCAATCGGATGATGAGTACACTGGCGAACTCCCTTTTACAGGGCAATTGGAAGATCGAGATCACTATTCTCTGGAGGAGGAAATGTACTGACAGAAGAAAGAAGAAGTTCCAGAACAGGCACAGAGGGCTCCAAGGGCAACACAGCAGGCTCCCGAGAAATAGAGGGAACAACAGGAGGAGAGGGGAAAAGCACTGGCTCTGGCGGAGGTGCCGAGAGAATAGGCAGGGAAGAAGAAGTATCAGCATGTACGAGAGAAGAAGAAGGAGAAAAATACGGAGTGTCTTCAAAGAAGGTAACATTTGCTGAAACGTATCGTTTTCCCAGGAGAGGATCAATACATCGATACCCTTTTTGAGTAGCACAATAGCCAAAGAATATACATTTAACCGAACGGGGAGAAAGTTTGTCACGTCCAGGAGAAGGAACGTGAACAAACGCAGTACAACCAAAAGTTTTAAGTGACAAAGAAAATGGTTCGGCCTCTGGATATACGATTGAAAACGGAGTCCTGCCCTGAATAACAAATGAGGGAATACGGTTAATGAGATAACAAGCAAGAAGAACAACATGTCCCCAATAAGACCCAGGGACATTCATCTGCAAAGAAAGACTGCGAGCAACATCCAGAAGATGACGATTCTTGCGCTCAGCAACGTCATTTTGTTGAGATGTATATGGACAACTGGTTTGATGAACCAAACCCTTGCTCGCGCAGAAGTCAAAGAATGAACGACTGACATATTCTTTGGCATTATCAGTCCGAATAATCTGAATGGACACACAAAACTGTGTGAAGATCTCATTATAAAATGTAGTGAATACAGAGAACAGTTCTGAACGATCCTTCAAAAGATAAAGCCAAGTGCATCTGGAGAAATCATCAATGAATGTGACAAAGTACAAGCTTCTGCAACCAACAGTCACAACGGGAGAAGGATCCCTGATGTCAGAGTGAACGAGTTCAAAAGGTCGTGAAGAACATCGGCCCGTTCGAGCTGGGAAAGAAGAGCGATGATGTTTACCCAACTCACAAGCTTCACAGTTCAAAGGCAAATCATCGGAAGGAAGTTCCGGAAAAAGTTGATGAATGAGGCGAGAAGGAGGATAACCATGACGACAATGTCACAGCTGAACAGTGGAAGAATCTGAAAGAGCAACGTCTTGGTCAAGATAAAAAAGGCCACCACTAGCAGTACCAGTAGCAATTGTAGCCTTCGAGGCAGAATCAGAGAAAACACAATTGGTGCCAGTAAAAGTAACCGTGCAATTTAACGTAGTACAAAGAGTATGAACATAGAGTAAATTGCACGGGAAAGTAGGGACATAGAGAGCGTCCGCTAGCAGCAAAGACAGAGAGAGATGCACAGTGCCAACACCACGCACAGGAGCAGAAGTCCCATCATCAATAACAACAGGAGACAGCCTGGTCTGTTCAAGCAAAGAGAAGAACAAACAAGAGTTGCCGATCATGTGACAAGTGGCATCAGAGTCAATAAGCCACTTATCATAGGAGACCACAAGAACAGAAGGGGTAGAAGAGAAAAGGGAAGTCATCCTCAAAAAGAAACCGACAAACACACAACACTAGCTGCACGGTTAAAAACAAGTCGCACAAAGACAAAGAGGCAAAGAAGGCGCAGAGAAACCGACCACAGGAAAGGTCGCAGAAAAAAAGAAACCGCACGATCACGGTGTCAACACACCAGCGGCTAGAAAGAGGCCGCGACCAAATGTGGAGAGAGAGAAAATGGGGAAGATGAGACCACACGGTCACGGTGTCAACACACCAGCGGCAAGGAACAAGCCGCGACGACAATGCGGCATCCGCAGAAAAGAGGAAACAAGCCGCGGGAAGAAAGAAGAGAAGAAGAGGAAGAGTCCGCCCAGTCAAGGTGACAGCACACCAGCGGCAAGGAAAAAAGCCGCGACCAAAAGGTGGAACAAGGAGGAGAAACAGCGCAAAGAATAGGAAAGAGAAGAGTCAGAGCCCGCCCGGTCAAGGTGACAACACACCAGTGGCCAGGAAGAAGCCACGACCAAAAGGCGAAACTCACAACAGAGAAGAGAAATCGTGCAAACAAGTCGCAAAGAAGCCGGTGAGCAGAGAAAGCCAGGCTAACAAAAAAGCCCGGAAGGAAGCAAGGCGCAAGCACAATGAGAAGCAAGGGAGGGAAGGGAAGGGAAAGAAACCGGACAAGCCGGAAGAAACCGGACGAAGCCGAAAGAAGAGGCCGCGCGGTTAAGGAAACAAACCGCGATCTTTTTGAAGCAAAGGATCGGTTCACTCTGATACTATGTGAAAAATAATTTAAGGAAAAAACAGAGAGTGGTGGTGGCGGGCCGCCTTAGCAAGTGCGGCAAGACGAGTGTTGCGTATTGAAGTTGTTACTGGTTATATAAAGCCGACAATGAGACTTGTTGTTTGGGTGCTCACTGGTTGAAGAGGTAGGATATGCGAAAGAAGTGAAGGAGAGAGAATGTAGTTCGTGAATGTTAAGAGGAATATGGGTGTCGATGTGGGTGAACCCATGACCTGGTGGAGTATAGGAGGTGCCAATCATGAAGGGAGGTGGGCATTAAACATCAAAAAAGAGGCGGGGTAGACTGGTGTTGGCATGAAGTACGAAAAAAGACTGGTGACGAGACGGAACAGAGTGTTGATAGGGAAAAAGGTAAAGATGCGTCAGAGGTGGCGGTAGAAGCTAGTGAGTAGAAATACTGAGCGATTGATGGAAACAAGGAATGGGCGCATGAAAACTGTGGTGGGGAAGAACAATGGGCGACTGCTGCTGGAAATAGGATGGAGAGCACTTAGGGTTCCAGCAGAAACCTGAAATGAGCGGCAGGTCGGACCAATTGAAACGCACTAGCTACGCCATATCAAGAACTATGTGCACGAACACAGAACTTGCATTGGATGAGAATAACAGATGCAATCTCGGATGACCTCCCCGCCTTAACACTAAGAGGTTGTGTCCTCCAAAGCGTCATTCTCTCTAAGAGAGCCTAAAGTTTATGATTCAAAGATAAAATGGCTGTCAACCTAAGGGATCCTCATATAATGGAGCCCCTGTTACAGCCCCCAATTACAAGACAAAATACATAAAGACATACATAATTAATTGCTAATTTGAGATAATCCATAACGGTCGATGCACCTCTGCTTGCCAAACATATACATATCATTATGGATCTAAAATAGCTAACAAAGTGTATGTAGAAGGTCGCTAATATGTGGAAATTTCTTACCTTACCCACACACAAACTTTATCTTCATCCACCTGACATAATGAATCCCAAGAATAATAGTTTATTCATCATGAGGTAGCACTTTTTAGTTGGACGGTTAATTGGCACTTCCAATACCACCTTCCTTAGATGTTGTAGACATACCTCACCATCCTTACTATTAATAAGAATGCCTTCCAAAAAGACAATGACGAACTGTTGGGTATTGTATCCACAATTACCTGGATTTGAGGAAGCCACCTGTCAAGCTAAGATGAATTCACAATGTATTTGATGAAACCTCTTAAGTTGTGCTTGCAGTTATTCCACGCTAAGTGCACACCAATGTCAGGGTGCAGTAGGTCAATATACACGGGTCTGTACGACGTAATCCCTCGTTGAGCAGATCAGTGTGTTGGCCTACGTGTACTCTCTCTATTAGAGTGTACTTAATTTCAAGTACAGGGCTGTAACTATGCAAGAGCAGACAAGGAGCAAGTATGAGTCAAGGAGCAGCTCTTGGGTGGAAAGACGAAAAATCGTCTAAGTATAAATCGAAGTGATTCTCGCCGATTCGGCGAGAATCACTAGTGATTCTCGCCGACTCTATCCGGCTACCTCTAAGCGGTGCCAAGTAAGATTCGGCGAGAATCACTAGTGATTCTCGCCGAACCCATCGTTGAGCAGATCATGGCCAAGTAATATTCGTCGAGAATCAACAAGTGATTCGGTGAGAATCATCAAGTGATTCGGCGAAAATCATCAAGTGATTCGGCGAGAATCACTAGTGATTCTCGACGAATCGTCGAGAATCACTAACTGATTCTCGCCGATTCGTCGAGAATCACCTTCGATTCTCGCCGATTTTGACTTGGCAATTTTTCTGGAAATAGCTGGACCGGATTCTGCCGCTGGCACTGTGTTGAACCGGAACTAGGGTTTCTTATTGTGGGACCCACAACGGTCATCTTGAAGTTGTCTACAGTATAAATACATGCGTATTTTTGAACAGTGCAGAGCACGAAGAAAAAGACGAAACACGGGCCGCGACGTAACCTAGATCGCGAGTTCCGCTCCGCCGCCGCCGTCGCCGCTTGAGAGAGTTGATCGCCGGTCTTGATCGTAGCTTCTTCCAGATCTCCGGTCGATAGAAGCTTAGCCAAGCTTAGCGTCTCACGTGTCTAACCGAGATCTCTTGTCTCTTGATTTGTTGATCGGGAAAACCTTCCCCGTCCGAATCGATCGAGACGACTGATCCTAGTGTGACCGTTGGAAGACCTAGCTAGCTTTGCTACGAAGTTTGGATCTCCAAAGTAAAGCAGCTGCACACCGTGTCGCCGCCGATCCCGTGAACCAAGCCGCCGCTCATCTTGCCGCCGCCGGTTCCGGGGAGATTCTCTCCAAGAGAGATCTAGGGTTGTGAACTCTTCGTGGACTTCAAGAACACGTCGTCAACGAAGAGGGACACCTTAGTCTCCAAACGTAGTGTGTATCTCTTGTACATTCTAGTTTTTTTTTGTTGTAACGGAACGTTGGTTCCTAGTTGTAAGAGTTGGGTGCAACCCGGGTTGTGGGAGTGTTGACTCCTACGTGTGGAAGAGTTCCTTCCGATAGTGCAAGGATTGGATTTCAATCCTGTTGGTGAAGAGACCGAGTCGTCCCTTGTTGGGAGATAGGTCGAAGGGGGAAAGTGGATGTACCCAAATCGGGGAACCACTATAAATTGCTTGTGTATCTTCTGTGCTGTGGTGTTTTGTTTTCTTGTGCAGGTACTATTTTAAATTCCGCAAAAACGCTGCACGTCACCTATTCCCCCCCCCCATAGGTGAAGATAGTTGACACTAGGTGGACTTTCATGAACTTCACATATGAAAGGACACCACTCATGGTTCAATAGGCTTATGAATGTATTCTACGCATTTGAGATGCTGTATGCATACCTTTACGTTTGAACAAGTTGTACATGTTTTTCTATCTTCCACTTATCAACTAGAGAATGCATATCAAATGATAATTGTTTTGCAGGTTGATCATTGAAAAGACTTTGGACCAGTAAGTCGGTCAAGCATATCATCTACAAGTAATGAAAAATTGTAGCTAATAGTGATCCTATAGATTGCTTGCCTGTCTATGCACTTCCTCCATCTTCTGTTTCCATACACAGTTACACGTAGCATTTTTGGGATTGTGCATGAGCTCAAACCTTCTCATATACCCTTTCTGCAATAACTTCTCCACCTTCTCCCTGAGGACCCATCTCTCTCGTGAACTCATACTATAATGTGGGGTATTTGGTAAGTTTGACCCAGAGACATGGTCGATGCTATGTTGTATGCCTTGCTTTGGTGATAAACCTTTCGAGCTCATATTAGAGCATAAAATTGAACTAGCAATGCTTGTGTGAACATCACCTTTCGAGCTCATATTAGAGCATAAAATTGAACTAGCAATGCTTGTGTGAACATCACCTGTGATCAACTCCTCTACATTCTAGTTTTTGAACCCAATGCTCTTATTAACAGCCAACATGTTCACACTTCACTCTTATTAACAGCCAGTGTGTGCGCACTCACGCGTCGACTTGCTTTTTTTACTCATGACTTTGAACTGTACCCTACCCTTCTCCACTTTGTAGGTGCTTGAGTCTATCGTCGTGTATGGTAGTTGTGTCATAAGATGGTTGCCCTAACAACTATCACAAATGCCATGACTATCGATATCTTCACAATAGATCTCGTTGTTGTAGGTTCCCTTGGAGAATGGTAATGGAAATCTCTAGGACTTGGTCAATGGAGTATGGGTTGAGGTGTGCTTCAACTTTGAAACAAGCGACTTCAATCATTTGCCCACTTACGATGTTTTTGTGGCTAACAGTGTTAGTGATGTCTAGGGATGCAAGTTGAGTTGAGCCGCCTCGAGAGCTCGACAAGCTGGCTCGAAAAAAACTTGACTCGAGCTCGAGCTTGCTTTCGACCGAGCTCGAGCCTAGTAAGTCTTGTTCATGGGCTAGCGAGCTTTTTTTGTATATATCTTTAAATAATATAATATATTAATATTAGTAAATAACTAAATATATTATATTAATAAGTAAAGCCTGTAATTTTGGAGGTCTTGAGCGGGTTCCGAGGTCTGCTAAGCCTGCTAAAAGTTAAAGTTGCTGACCAACCTGCTACTCATTTTAGTATATAATAATAGTATTATCTTATACTAATATATAAGGGAACGTCGAGATCTACAATGCCGCCCCTGTACGTTACTAATATATAATAGTATTATCTTATACTAATATATAATAGTATCAATATATTAAAAGTTAAAGTCTACTATTCATTTCATCTCCTCTTTCATGCCTCATCATTAGGGTTTCAGGTTTCTTGCGAGCAGCGAATGGCGCGAATGACGAGCGCGGGCGGACGACACTGACGAGCTCGTGGAGCTCAGTCGAGCTCGTGGAGCTCAGTCGAGCTCGGCGAGCTCAGTCGAGCTCGGCGAGCTCAGTCGAGCTCGGCGAGCTCAGTCGAGCTCGGCGAGCTCAGTCGAGCTCGGCGAGCTCTGTCGAGCTCGGCGAGCTCTGTCGAGCTCGGCGAGCTCTGTCGAGCTCGGCGAGCTCGAGCCCATTGAACTCGGGCTCGGCGAGCTCGAGCCCATTGAACTCGGGCGCGGCGAGCTCGAGCCCATTGAACTCGGGCTCGACGAGCTCGAGCTTGAGCTAAAAAAATAGCTCGAGCTCGAGCCGGCTATTTTTGATGAGCTCGACTCGGGCTTGGCTCGTTTGCAGCCCTAATGATGACTCCAATTCACTTTTCCCCGATGGTGCATCCAACACCTCTAAGAATCATCAATCTTGGATGTTAACATAATCTTTCACATTACCTCAAAAATTACTTCAAACACTAAGTGTTCTGGGTTACATACTCTTACTCTGTCGACCGATCCTTCAATGTCATCTCTCCTATAACTTTGTATCTATTACATTCGTCATAACCTTCTCAACCTTGGTATGGTATCATGTCACAACCGTGAATTTCTCTTTAGCCCCTCGGCAAAAACATCCATCTCTTTATTGAAACAGTTTCCTTTTTGGTTCCCGAGTACATTCTGTCTGCTCCAATTGCATACTTACATGGATTCCGAGTTGAGAACCAGAAGAATACAATATTTCCAAATAAAAATATATTACATAACACTTCTATGTATACACAAATGGAGAACTTAAACCAAGGTTGGAGGTGTGAGACAAAAAACAAGAAATAATAAGTGTGCCTTTGTGGTGTGCCCTATGGCCTAAAGCAAGCTCCAAGAGCTTGGTATGAAACTCTAACTAGCTTTCTCTTAGAGCATAAATTTTCTAGAGCCATAGTAGATATGACTTTATTTATTAAGCATCATCATGATAAAATATTGTTATTACAAATATATGTAGATGATATTATATTTGGTTCTACAGATTCCAAACTATGCAAAAGGTTCTCCAACCTTATGCATTCCAAGTTTGAAATGAGTAGCATGGGTGAGCTCTCCTACTTCCTTGGTCTCCAAGTGAAACAGTCACCTGATGACATCTTCTTGTCCCAATCTAAATATGCTAAGGAGCTAATTAAAAGGTTTGGGATGGTTGATGCTTCAGCAAAGAAAACACATATAACTACAAATGCTGTAATTGATTATGATGAACATGAGAAACCTGTAGATCAAAAATTATATAGGGTCATTGTTGGGTCCCTGTTATATCTTACAGCAAGTAGACCAGACATTATGTTTGTTACATGTATTTGTGATAGTTTCCAGGTGAATCCTAAAGAATCTCACCTTATTTTCCTAAAAAGAATTTTGAGATATATAAAGAGTAACCCTAATTTAAGACTCTAGTATCCAACTGAGTCAGAATTTGAGTTAACTGGATGTACAACCTCAGGCTCGTAGGAACAGTTCGGGCTCGAGGAGAGAGGAAGGTAAGGCAAGATGAGCTCTTTGACAGAAGCCTACTCGCTGGCGAGTGGGTCCCAGGAAAAGGACTCCTCGCCAAGTCAGGGCCGACTCGCTAGGCCAGAGGGGCCCAGCAGCTCGCTAGGCCAGAAGGGCCTAGCGGCTCAGGCGACAGCCTTTCTATGCGAGACGAACCCAGAGAGAGGACCAGTCGCGAGGCGAGGGCAAATCCGCTAGGCGAGACAAGCCCCACGGGTGGGAGCTCTCGCCCGCGAGATGATGTCTCAAGCTCTTGGTAAAGATATCTGTCAGTTGATCTTGTGATCGGATGAACAATGTGTAGATATTATCTTTCTCCAGTTGATCCTTGATGAAATGTCTGTCAATTTCAACATATTTTGTTCGTCATGTTAAACAGAATTACGAACAATGTTGATAACCTTTCTATTGTTGCAATTGAGAGGTATAGGTTGTTCATCTTTTAGCCTCAAATCTTGTATTATAGATTGAAGTCATAGTTCCTCACATATCCATTTTGTCATTGCTATGTACTCTGCTTCTGCACTTGACCTTATTATCACATTTTGCTTCTTACTTCTCCAGGCCATGAAATTTTGCTTCTGCACTTGTCTTTCATTGGCACATTTTACTTCTTACTTCTTCAGGTCATGACATTTCACCAACAAAAGAACAATATCTGGTGGTGGTTGTTCGGTCATGTTGGCTTCCAACCAAATTAACATTTGTGTAATACTTCAATATTCACATACTTGTTCTGGGAGAATAGGATTCATCGTCCGGGAGACTTCTCCAGGTATCGTATCACTCATATATAAGCTTCTTGATATCTTAGCTTGGGAGAATGCATGGATCTCAACTGCATACATGATACATGATGAGTGTGTGTACCAATCTTTGGTAGCTGACAGAGTTCACTTTTTCACCATCCGTGTCTTAATCAACTTTATAGTTTGTTCTGTAAGGTTTCTGCTAGTGCGCAATCATTCATCTTTCTTTCTTTTGGGAGATCTTGAATATATTTCTTCCGAGAAGTGAAGATTCCACAACCTCATTGTGCAAATTCATTTCCCAAGTAATATTTCATTTTTTATAGATCTGTGACTTTGAAATTTTTGCATAGACGTGCTTTAAGTCATGTGATTTCTTCCAAATCATTTCATGTGATAATAATATCATCCATATAGATAATGAGAATACCTACTTTCTTTGCTTTCCTCTTAACGAAGAATGTATTGTAAGAGTGACCATGTTGTATCCTAATAGAGTCGTGACTTATTAAAACTTTTGAAACCAAGCTTTGGTGGACAAACAATAAAGAGATTTTTAAGTTGACAAATTTTCTCTTCTGATCATGTCTTTAAACGCTCAGGTAGAAACTTCATGTATACCTGCTCTTCAAGATTGCCATGTAAAAATATTTTTTTACCTCTAGTTGTTGTAGGTCACATCCAAGCATGCATCGCATGATAAAACTATGCGGATGGAATCCATCTTGGCAACCAGTACAAATGCTTCATGATTGTCGACTACAAGAGTTTGAGTTATGTCCCTGAGGGACTATTCGTGTTTTGCATCTTTCTATGACCCCTTCTTGATTTTGTTTGACAGAATACACTCTTTTGATCCAACATATTTGTTTCTAGCAGGAAGAAGAGATAGTAGTCTGGCTCCTCTCCAATGCAAGCATCTCTTGCCCCATTGTCTTTCTCCATTATGGTATAATCATTTTATGCCAAGTTTTAGGAATACGAACCGAAGATAGAGAGGAGATGAAGGCTTTATGTGCTCGGGTTAGAATGTGATATTAGATATAACTGACAATAATGTGTTTTAGGAAGGTTTACTTACTCTTAAGATGTATGAGAGGTTGACGGAGGTCTTCGTCATGATCTGGTTCGGAAGTTTTTATCTATTGTGGTGGAATTACATGGGTTTGTACATGGGTTGATACACCTGAGAAAGATGACCAAGCCTCCCGACAACAAGAGTCGAGGTGATGATTGGAGTAGACGTGGTGGTTGGGGTGTGGGAGGAGTACATGAGACCACAATAGGAAGGACAATATTGAGAGCGTTAACATCAGTGTCACCCCCCGGATGAGAGCCAAAGAATTGTTCCCCTTCACGAAACGTAACGTCTATGGTATAAAAAATTCAAGTGGAACGGTAGTAGCAACGATATTCTTTCATGATAGAGTATCCAACAAAAATGCATTTGCAGTTTACTCAACCCAAGGTGTGGAGTAGGTTACCTATGAGTATATTAGAATGTATTAACTATACGAAGATTAAAGAATGGGTTCCCATCTGATATCCCAAGACCTTTCATGACAGCTATGAACAGGATGGGGACTCATCGTAAATCTAAATCTCTAGGATGGCCTTGACTTGGGTGATCTAGCCTAAGTTGACCTATAACAATTATCTCATTTCAGTTTGATTCATATGACCGCTATCTTACTGAAGTTTCCATATAGCCTTGAAGAACCTGTGGGAGAGTTGCAGAAATCATACAATCAGTTCCTCCAAAGGATGAAGCTTCTCCGAATAAAAAAAGAAAAAAGAGCTAGAGTGGTATCTCGCTTTCTCTTGTGGTTAGGCATCATTTGGCGGAGCATTCCTAGAGCGGCGCGAAGCCTATGAAAATGCCCGTAGCTCTCAGCGCAAAATTCGCTCCAAAATGCCATTTTGAGACGATTTTGGAACGCAGCTTGGATGTTGCAATCCACTGCCATTTGGAATCCCGCACTTCTCTGAGAAGTTCCGCCAAACGAGGCCTTGTTCCCATGTTTGTTTTAACTGCTCATATCTGCTTCCATTTACAGGAATCAAAGCCCAGCACTAGTGGAACAACTCCTTCAGGTATTACTACTTGTTCAGCATATGGGAATACCGTCTATAATCATTAGTCATTTTTAATCCAAGTGCTATTAGTGCATTATTATAAGGACTAATTACGAAAAATTTCTCCCTAACTTTTGGGTAATTACATATACCTCCCCTCTTTCTTTCAAAATTACAAAAACCACGCCCTCTAAGTTTACATTGTTAATAAATATGAACAAAAAAAAATCCGGAATACCTTTGATGTGATTTTTTTGTACATATATGTTAACAATGTAAACTTCGAGAGGATGTTTTGATAAAAAGGGCTGCCCTGTGCACAAAGCATCCCCGCGTAGTGAGGGTCCGGGGAACGGTCCCGCCACAAGGGTGAAATGTAGGCAAACCTTACACTGCATTTTTGCAAGAGGCTGCTTCCAGGTCTCGAGCCGTGATCTCAAGGTCACACGGCAACACCTTAGCCAGTGCACCCATGCTCCCTTTCTTAGAGAGGATGTTTTGATAATTTTAAAAAATAAAGAGGCCCCCTATAATTATGCAAAGGTCCATTAAATGACCCATGATTATAACTTAAGTATCCTCTTTCTTGTGAGTTTAGCTCTTTGGTGCATAAACTAACACAGATCCACTGCAATCATTTTTATGTCCAGGCGATTCTTCTTCGAAAATCTCTGATCCAAAAGATTACCAACAGTATGTTGAGCACAAAATATTTCATAATTCAATCTTTACACTTTCCTCGGACTTCACCCATTCGGTTTCTCCAGTGCAGAAATCTCTTCCCCAAACCGCAACGCAGAAGAATATTCATCCCGTACGGGTTGATAAAAACCTTGCTCGATCTCATACAAATCCCGCGAAAGATCTGCACCTGTCCACCGATCGATTCTATAAAGATGACCCGGGACTGACTCGTGATGGCCCGCTCGATCCCACAATTGGCACGAAGGAAACCGTGAATGCCGTCAGCAGTATGTTTAAGGTAGCCCAGGTGCCAGAAACAATCTCCAGAGGTTTAAATCAGGTTAAACCAAAATCATATAAACATCAGTGTTCCATTGAGGTGCTTGCTGATGAAGAAATGGAAGAACCAGGGAATGGTAACCACATCTTCGCCAATGCCCAAACTTCAGGTTTCCCGGAAAAAACTGTTAACACCGGGATGCAAATGCCATTTGTCGGCGCTTTCAAGATACTCGCCGATGACGATGAAGAAGGTGACGACGGTGATGATAATGATGGCAACAACAACGATGATGATGATGGTGACGATGATGACGAGGACGACGAAATCAGAACGAAAAGTTATGATGTTAGATTGAACGAGGATACGGTTATTCGCAGACTGAAGGAAGACACCGTGATTCGAAAAATTGTCGGGTCGACTGTTTTTGATGAACCGAAGTTTGAGAATGCATGCCATCATGGTTTGGTGGATCCAACGGTCAATCTAAAGCAAGCCATGGATGATATAAACGGCATGTTTGGCAAGCCATTGAATTTTGTTAGGACCAGGAAATCAAAGAAGGAAGATAAGGGCTTTGGCCGCAAGCCGAATGTTAGCAATCAAGCATTTTTTATTTTAGCTGATGAGGATTCAGAGAAAGATGGGAAAGCACAAGCTCCTCCACCATGTTTCCCGCAGTTCTATGGGAGAAGGCGATTTTTTCGAGCCTACCATTTTTACGAAGGAGGCCATGAATGAAATCAACGACTTGTTTGGCAAACCTCTGGACTTCTAGAAAGATTCAAGCCCCCCGCTTCATGAGCAATTATTGGGTCCATCGCTCGATCAGGTCTATGAAATGCGATCATATTTGTTGTAGATGTGATCATTTTTATTGTATTATATGATTCTTATGAATGATAAAAAATGATCATATCTATGATAAAAAATGATCGTGTTTTTTGTGCACGAAGATTGTAGTTCTTCTCCTTCAGGAACTCTAGTCTTAAATATTCTGCTTGTCTTTTGTATTGTCTTTTTTTTTGTTAAGGAGGCTTGGTGTTTTGTGCAATTTGTATGATTTGCAAGCTTAGGTATCAAATTTTCTTCTTGACTTCAAAAAAGTAGAATGAATGGAAGAAAATAAATATAATAATAGAAGAAAGCATTATAAGGAACCTTGCAAGTACTATTAAACTATATATATTTTTGGATAATTTTTGTTTTCAGATTTTTTTGCCTAACATGTCTTGTGCATTCTTTAGAATCTTCCAGATTCATCCTTGGTCTACAAAAAACAAGCATAATGTATGTTCTAGAATTTTCTGGAATCATTCTTGAGTTTATAAAGTAAATATTTTTTATGTTCCTCACATTCTTGATCTTAGGCTTTATTTGGCACAACGGTGATGGGAGCAAACGGCGGGAGGAGACGCAGGTCTCGAACCGGAGGGACGGAGGCGGGGATCGAAATGCGGCAGTCGGACAGCTTTTCCTCCTTGCTGTGGAACCAGACGCGGCAAACGGGGATGGAGGTTCATTTGATTTGCCGTCTTAGGCCGGCGTTTGCTCCAAATGCCTAACCAAACAAAGCCTTAGATTCTATCGTCCTAGATGGTGTATGCCTAGAAACTTCGAAGGGTATATATGTTGTCAAGAACACCCTTGGAGTATTTAAGGGGGGGTTTTGTATGTAGTTGTTAACAATGGAAACCTAGAGGGGAGATTTCTCGTGGCTAATGGGTGTGCCAACTTTGTCATCGATATGGAGGATCTTTCTCATAGAAAGATCTCTCGGATGAGGTCAGGAATCTTGTTAACTTTTCGCTCTCCTATTAAAAAAAGAATAACTATTATCTAGTGCACTTTAGGGTAACCTAAAATATACATGAAGTCTTTGTCGACCAACCACTCGAAGGCAGTCTTGCTCGCGAGTAACCTGACATATACTCTCAAATCATGTGCAATGGGTTCACAATTTCAGGTGTACATGTCTTATACTGAGGGAAATAACACTATCTTATGAAAGGATTTAGGGTTCATTTTAAATAATTAAATTAACAAAAGATTAAATGTTTGGTATAATCAAATCTAGAAATAGTCATAAGCATTGGAATTTGAAATATATAATGACCTTAAAGATTCATCGTCGTCACCGGCGACTCACAAATCTATTTTTTTCATTAATTTTGAGTTAATCTTATCACTTTACATTTAAAATTCTAACTAAAAAAGGAAGGCTCCGTTTGGCACCGTGGTGGCGATCTTGAACACGATGATTATAAACTGTTATTTGTGAACACCCGACTTCACCTAAGAAACTCCATCCACGTTTACGCTCAAAATCATTAGTTTTCTTTTCTTCGTGGCAATCACAATCGTCTTGCCAAACATGCATTCTATAATAACGGCTTTTTTTGTCCAAACTCGCCAGAGAACAAAAAAATAAAGGCATAAAAATGATTTTATGGCGATGCCTCATTGTCCAACATCTCTCAAAAAAACTTCGAAAAAATGAATTTTATTTGGACATTCAAAACAATACAACCAAAAAATTGTATTCACCTTCTTTCTTGTACAAGCAAGGGATCTCCCTTTCAAGGCAGGCGCCGGTTTTAGTTTCAGGAACCGTTTCAAAATCGAAGTACGGATTTTAATAGCAGCCGTTCGGAGAAAGTGAAATGCATTTTTGCACCGATATTCATTCGAGCTGGAAGCCGCCACAATCATTCCCCATTTATCAACATTATCCACAAGCAAAAAAAATGTGATCAAGAACAAATCCATCACCCCATAATTCGATAATAACAGGAAAACTAAGGGATCATTGATTATTGCTAATCTCGGTGCCCCTACGAAATGATCTCGAGCTCTGCCCACCAGAGAGGAGAAAGTTTTGGGGACGCTGCATCCGGAGAGATTCCCGTTATCTTCCTCAGCTCCGCCGCAACGTCCGCCATTTTTGGTCTTTCGCTTGGCCGGGGATTCACGCAGGACTGAACAACCTTGCAAAGCGGACTTATATCTTCTTCGGTCAAGGACTTGACGGTCTGATCGACTATGCCGTTGAGAGGTCGCTTCCCCGTCAGGTGGCTCGACGCCCAGAGCACCAGCAGCCCATCATCCTTGGAGAAAGGCAGTCTTCCAGAGATGAGCTCCAAGAGTATTATTCCGAACTTGTATACGATCTCCGGATTTGACAGCTGAGACCCCGCGTCATCGGCATTTCGAGATGACGGGATATTTACTTTTTCTTCGTTCCAGAACGAGAGATCGGTGACCTTGGCGGCGTAGTCTTCGGTCAGGTAGACGGTGTGCGAGTTCAAGGCTCTCAGAGTAGCGGGCGGATCGAGACGAAGCAGGTGGTCCAGGCAATATGCTATTCCCATGGCTACACGCAATCGAGCAGTCCAGTCCAAGGGCTCGGCTTCTTTTACTGCAAGAGACTCCTGAGTTAGCTTTATATAGAAGGTGATTAAATTAAAAATGGTGTCTTGGGGGCGAAGAGTTTCAGGTAAGTTGCGGTATGCAGCCTTATCCTGCATTTGCAGAGACAGTTTCTATGACCTAAATAAACTGGAGGTAACTTGGGATCTATTTGGGGCAAAGTTTTTGAATCCACATCCCATACGGTGTCCGGTTGATTGTGCCTCGATCGCTCCTGCTTTTTCCGGATCCACGGGCGAGTTGAATTCCACGCTCACGGATCATCTTTTTCGAAATGGTATTCATTTCACGGTTCAGATCTATTTTTGGCTGATCCGACGGGTTCACTAATCTCATCCTTTTATATTTTTTGTTTAATCAAAAAATTCTACACCATTTGATCAGTGAAAATGCATCCACACCATTAAATGAATCTCCATTTGAGGTCCCAAATGGAGAGAATCTTGATCCTTAGGGAGAGCAATGTTGGTGGCTTCAAGGAAAGATGGAACTTCCCTCCATCTTTTGAAATTACAAAAACCTCCATTTAAGTACACATTTCATAACATGCATGCACAAAATCTTCCCCTGGCACTTTCCTAGTGCGGGGTGTAAGGGTGTTTTTGTGCATGCATGTTATGAAATATAAACTTGTAGGGGAGTTTTTCGTAATTTCAAAAGATAGAGGGGTGCAGACTATAATTTTGCATATGTAATCAAAGGGCTGTGCCCTTTGATTACCAAAATGATGTTTTTCACCATAATTTATATAATGAGATGACTGATGAGTTTGATGGTATCACCAAAATGATGTTTTTTTTTCATTTTATATAATATATACGTTATAGATTAGATAGGGATGCTTACTATGTAGATGTTCAAAAAGCGTCCCATTTGGAGCGTATTCGTAGACCATCATTCGCGCAAAATGTTCTTTTTCCTCGCAATACCCGATAAGGTTCAGAAAGTTCTTGTGGTTCACTCTGGATAGAACTGAGATCTGAAACAAGATAACCAAAAAAATCAGTTGTTAGGGAAGGGCATTTTATGCATGAAAAATATCAGCACAAATCAACAAAAAACTCTGCTGGCCTTATTCCTGAAGGAGGATTCAGATTGATCTGACCAATCATTTTCTGTCTTGATCAAACTAGAAGTCACTGCAATTTCAACTCCACTTGATAGTGTTCCTTTGTACAATGTGCAATCTGATAAAGTATCAATGACGTTGCTGAAGTCTTCACAAGCTGCCTGAAGTTCCGACCGCTTCAGGGACTGTACCCCTGCAACGGGTAACATGCGTATAAAGCACAAAGAAGTTGATTGCTCCATTGATAGTACAAACGGTGAAATAAACTCACCCATAACTAGTGCTTTCTGCAACTTCCCGCTCAATCCAGTTTTAAAAGGCTCGGTTTCGACCTTGCTGGCTCGCCAGCAAATGAAGTATATTGAAGAGAACGAAAAAAATGCGAAGACTCCAGCTCCGAGTGTGATATAGACTGGCCGGTAAGACTGGTTAGTTCCGGGTGAAGGGGATGGTGCGGAATTGGAATGATGTGGCGAATCTTCATAAGCTTTATCAACTGGTAAATGGGAAATGGGGGATGGGGATAACAATGGAGACTGGGATTTTGATGGTGGAGAAGATGTAGGACTGGATGATGGAGAGGGTATGGGAGACGACGACGGAGAAGAAGTGGGAGACAGTGAGGGAGAAGATGCAATATTTCTGTTGTGAGGTCTTTGACGCTTGCGAGGCTTTTCGATACTGCTTTGTAGAAGTTTGCGTGTTGATGGATTCTCGGCATTCCTATAAGACACAAAGATATATAATATTAAAACAAATACCATCATCATTATTAAAAACAGCATATTTACAATTGCAAATTTGTTCAAATCCTATATATTATAACAATAACATATTTGTTACAATTGCATATCATCATCATTACTAGAACTGTTAGAAACTACGGTGGGACCCTCGTCGGGTACATGAACCCAGATCAGTGGCCGACTGCAGTCGAATGACGAGAACATCCCCAACCAAATCTCCTGGACGCGTGTGGGACCCTTGTCAGGTACACGAACCCAGATCACGCGGAATAAATTCTCAGGTAGGTTGTTGAGGCCCAGGATAGAACCCAAGACCTCCTTTATCAAGCTCCTAAGCGTAGACTTGATACCCAACTGATCTGGGTTCATGTACCGATGAGGGTCTCACACGCGCTCAGGAGATTTGGTTGGGGATGTTCTCGCCATTCGACTGCAGTCGGCCACGGATCTGGGTTCATGTACCCGACGAGGGTCCCACCGTGGCTTCTAACAAGAACAATAGAATATCATCATCATCATTATTTACAATTTCATACTTTTTTAATAACATACAAAATTGTGTTACATAAAGCAAGCTATAAATGCGCAATGCAGCGATAAACATGTACAAAACACGTGTCAGCACTAACAATTTTTTATCCACGAGACTAGGGGTTCATTTGGCATATGGCGGTGGCAGTCGTGAACGTGGTGGTAATGACCCGTCGTTCTATACGTCAGACCTCACCTAAGGGGCTCCATCCACTTTTATGTTCAAAATTAGTCTTTTTTTTTCTTGGAGACAATTATAACTGTTGTCATGTTAAACATATATTTTATATTTCTTGGAGACAATTATAACTGTTGTCATGTTAAACATATATTTTATGGTGTTGGTGTTTTTGTTCAAACTCACCGTAACAATAACGTCGCGCCAAATGGAAGCTAGATCTAGTCACTGTAAAGACTACCCTCATTTAAATAAGTGAATCAAACAATAAGGTTCAGTTTGCAATCTTATATGGAAAGCATTAAAGCAAATACCACCAAGCTCTAAGATTATTCATCTGTTTTGATACATTAATGGGAAACAGGAACAGATTTGAACTCTTTATGATTGGTTTAAAAAATTGTAGTAATGAAAGAGCTGATTATGGGCCCTTGGCACGGCGGTAGCGGTCGTGAACTCGGTGGTTACGAACAATTATCCTTTTGACGCAACATGTTTGCTCCACTAAGTTTGGACCAAATCACAGTTGAATATACGCGTTGCACGCGTTTTTAATTCAAGTTTTTATTTTTCCCGCTTCTTATTTCACGTGATATGTCATGTGAATGTCGTCATATATATGTATGCTTAGCCCGGTTTAGGGCAACTAATTAATTTTTCCCTTTCCACTTGGTATCAGAGCCCAGGGAATACCGCCGCTCTCCTGATCCCGTCCGACCTAGCCGCCAACCCCGCTTCCGCCCGCGTCCGTCTTCAGCGCGCCGCCTCCCACCTACCGCCGTCTCGCCTCCAGCCGCGTCGCCCGCGAGTCTCCCTCCCGCCCGCGCGTCTCGCGCCCGTCCGGTTCTTCTCTCCAACGCGTTACTCCCGCCCGCCCGGTTCTTCTCTCCAGCGCGTTTCTCCCGCCCGGTTCCACCTTCCAGCGCCGCTTCTCTTTTCTCTTCGGCGACATCCCTCTTCAACGGTTCTCTCTGCCCTGTTTTTCGGGCGGCCCTTTGTCTCCAGCCATTTTGTCCTCCATGGGGGCTGCCAGAGACATCGCGGTCACATCCTCCGGTGTCCTCTCCGGCGACACGTACTAGGGACATTCGTAGGATGTGGTTTCTTCAAAGTTGAGATGTTCGTCTTGCTAATTTTCTTCCTCCGGTCTGTTATTGATGGATGATTCTTCTGAAATCTCATCCTCTCCTCAGACCGGTGCTCTTCGCGGTCCCTCTATAGATCCTCCTCGAAGTCACGACCAAACCGGCTCACAAATTATCTGGAATGGTTCAGGGCCGCGCAACATGTTATTCGAAGTCACCAGCTTTACAGGCATATTGATGGTACCACTGTTGAACCACCACGTATCGATCCCTCATGGAGAAAATGGGACGCGGACAATTCCTTGGTTGTCTCGTGGTTACTTCATTCTATGTCCCTTCAGGTGTACCGCAGCTACATGCTTCTGGATTCGGCCTATGACATTTGGACAAGAGCCCGTGACACCTACTCTCAGACAGGCAGTTCGATGCAGATTTATGAACTCACTCAACTTGTTTTGGAGTTGAAGCAGGGCACCATGACTGTTTCTGCCTATTACTCGAGTTTGAATGCCTGTATCAGGAACTGGATTACTTCAACACATTTACCGTTGCTTGCACTGCCGAAAGCACATGCTCTTCAGAAGGATAAAGATCGTTTTCGGGTCATGCCTTTCTTATGGGACTCAATATGAAATTTGATGTTGTTCGCCTGCATGTCCTCCACCATGAGCCTCTTCCCTCTCTTCGGGAAGCCTTCAGTATGCTCCTCAGTGATAAGAATCATCGCCGCACACTTGTTTCCTTTACTGACCACTCTGCTCTGGCTGGGATTAGTCGAGGACCTCCACCTCTATGCAGCCACTGTGGGAAGAAAGGACATACTAAGGACGTCTGCTTTCGTCTTCATCCTCATCTTGCTCCCTCTGGCCGGGGTGCTGGTGCTCGAGGGTGAGGTGGTCACCGTGGTGGGGGTCGTCAAGCTGGTTCCCGTACTCAGTATTCTGCGCATTCTATTGAAGTTTATGATGACAACTCTGGGGGAATTTCTGCTAATTGAGTTAGAGGTCTTTCGCCGTATGTTGCGTTCCCAGTCTGAACCTCCCTCTGATTCCGCTGTTGTGTTTGCTACTTCAGGTATCTCCAGTGCTCATGCCGTGATTTCTTCCCCTTCCAAGTGGATCATCGACTCAGGTGCGACGGATCATATGCCCGGCTCTACCTCAGGTTTTACCGCCTATACTACTCTCTCTGGCTGTGATAAAGTCAATGCTGCTAATAGTTCCCTTTCTTCTATTGTGGGCAAAGACACTGTTGTGTGTTCTACTGATCTTTCTCTCTCTCTTCATTTTTACATGTCCCTTCGTTCCCTCGAAATCTTCTCGACATAAGCCACTTAACCGCTTCTTTAAATTGCCTCGTAACTTTTTCTGATGTTTGTGTGTTTCAAGATCTGGATACGAAACAGATGCTTGGCAGTGGTAGGAATGTTGGTGGGCTGTACTTGCGAACCAGTCGTCTTCTCCCCATGCTCTTTCCACCACCAGTGTTTCGACTCTTCAAGACATCCGGCGTTGGCATCTACTCCATGGCTATCCTTCTGCCCTCTATCTTACAAAACTGTTTCCTGTTTTCAGTAGTTTAATTAAATTGCTTTCTTGTGACACATGTGAAAGCTCAAAACATGTTTGTCGGAGTATCGGTCATGTTTCTTTTCCTAGTTCATGTCCTTTTGATGTTATATATTCTGATGTCTAGGGTCTCTCCCATGTGTTATCTTTATCTGGCTATAAATGGTTTGTTATATTTATTGATTGTCATTTTCGTACTACTTGCCTTTATTTATTAAAAAGGAAGAGTGATGTGTTTTCTTGCTTTTAGTCATTTCATCGCATGGTTGTGAATCAGTTCAACGGTACCATTCGTGTGCACCGTAGTGATAATGGAGGGAAATATGATGATGTGGGAGCGTTTGGTTCCTACCTTATCGAACAAGGCATTATCCACTAAACTACATGTGTCCACACTTCTACTCAAAATGGAGTAGCCGAATGGAGGAATAGGTACTTAATGGAGGTTGCGCAGTGCTTGTTAATTGCAATTAATCTTCCTTAGTCCAATTGGGGAGATGTGGTTCTTACTGCCGCTCATCTCATTAATCGTCTTCCGTCTCGCTCCATTTCCTACGATATGCCTCTATCCCGTTTAACTAAGAACCACATAGTCCACACCTCTAACATCGCTCCTCGCATCTTTGGCTCTATCTGCTTTGTTCATGTTCATACCCCGCATCGCAATAAACTGGATGTTTGTTCTCTCCGATGTGTTTTTTATTGGATACTCTCCTACCACCAAATGGTATAGGTGTTATCACCCCCCTACACGTCGTTATTATTGCACTGTTGATGTTACCTTTCGTAAAGGGGAGTCGTACTTTGGTCCACGTCAGGGGGAGACGAGAAGTAACAGTGACGAAGACAATCGACTCTCCTCTTCAGATTGTTCTCTCTCCTCATATTCCCTTTACTCATATTCCTAGTACTGCTTCTGCTCCTAACACCTCCATTCCTCCTATATTATATACATACTCTCGCAGACCTCGGACTATTGAGCAAGTGCAGACCGTGGACGTTCCACCGGTGTTGGTGTCTGTCTCCGCTCCAGATTCAGATGATGATCTTCATGTTCCTCTTGCTCGTCTTAAAGTTAAAACTGGTGGCACCAAACACCCCATTGCTAACTACATCTCTTACACTCATCTCTCTCAGGGACACAACTTTTATCTCATCTCTTTCCTCTATTGTGGTTCCTAAGACCTGACAGGAGGCTGTTCAGATACCTGAGTGGAAACAAATTATGGAAGAAAAGATGCGTGTCTTGGAAAAAAATGAAACTTGACAGCTTGTTCGTCTTCCTCCTAAGAAGCGAACAGTTGGATCACGCTGGATCTTCTCTGTGAAGCAAAATCAAGATGCGGTGGTGGAGCAGCATAAAGCTCGCCTCGTCGCTCAAGGATATACCCAGACCCAATGAATTAACTACCAAGAAACATTTACCCCTGTTGCAAAGATGAATTCCATTCGAGTGATCCTCTCTTGTGCTGCTTGTCATGGGTGGGAGTTACAACAACTTGATGTAAAAAATGCATTCTTGCATGGTGATCTGGAAGAAGTCTACATGACAATCCCTCCTGGCTTTACCAAAGAATGGTCTAATAGAATGGTCTGTAGTCTGCAGAAATCTCTTTATGGCCTGAAGTAGTCCTCTAGGGCGTGGTTTGGTCGGTTTAACAAGACCATGCTTCGCCTAGGCTATACTCAAGGACAGGCTGATCCTATGTTATTAAAGGCGCGCCCGAGGCTCCAGGCTCATCAGACTCAGAGGTTTGCGCCTATGTGCGCCTTATTTGCGCCTTTAAAATATAAAAGACGCGCCTGAGTGAGATTTTTGTTATAAATTTCTTTCTTCAAAAATTAAGAAAAAAAATTCAAGAACTCAATAATTTTTATTGATTTAGTGTTCATGAAAGATAATTGTGCGTTGAGCCTTAGATATAAAGCAAGTGACCACATTGATTTTATTTTTTAAGAGGTACAAACAATAGTAATGAATGATTAATTAGTAGACTAAAAGAAGAATTTAATCGAGAAGCTGAAATGATATTTGATGTTGATTATTTTAAATGGATGTGGTTGCGTCTTGCCTTCGTCAGGCACGCGTCTGCGCCTTGAGCCTTACGCCTTAGCTCCAAGACCCCTTTGCGCCTTGGTGTGCCTTGCGCATTTAATAACTAAGGGCTGATCATACTTTCTTCATCAAGAGGAGAGGAGCTCAAATATTGATCCTAATTGTGTACGTGGATGACATCATCATTACAGGAGATGATCTTGAGGAGATCAGACATTTGAAAGATCAATTAGGACAAAGAATTTGAAGTCAAAGATCTGGGAAAGCTGAAATACTTCTTGGGAATTGAAGTAGTGAGGTCTCGTCGGGGGATCTTCATCTCACAGAGAAAGTATACCCTTGATCTTCTGGAGAAAATTGGGATGCTTGGGTGTGCTCTCGTGGATACACCTACTGAGGCGAATCACAAGATTGATGTTGATACTAATGAAGAGAAAGTGGATTCTTCTAGGTACAAACGATTGGTTGGGAAACTCATATATTTATCTCATACTTGTCCTGACATTACGTACTTCGTGGGTGTCCTAAGTAGATTCATGTACTCTCGCACAATTCGCCATCAGTAGACAGCGTATCAGGTATTGAGATATCTCAAGAAGTCTACTGGTCGTGGTATTCTGTTTTCTGCAAGTCAACCTTTGAACATTGAAGTGTTTACAGACGCCGATTGGGCCGGTAGTCAAGATGATAGAAAGTCAACTACCGGGTATTGCTCATTTGTGGGCGGCAACCTTGTTTCATGGAAGAGCAAGAAACAAAATGTTGTAGCTCGCTCAAGTACCGAAGAAGAATATAAGGCTATGACATAAGGAATTTGTGAGGGATTGTGGTTAAAGACAATCCTCAAAGATATGGGTCTCTAGGTAAACAGACTAGTTATTATCTACTGCGACAACAAAGCGACCATCAATATTGCTCACAATCGGGTTCAACATATGATAGGACGAAACATGTTGAAGTTGATAGACATTTCATCAAATATCACCCAGATAAGGGAAATATATGAACTCCGTTCGTGAACTCACATGACCAACTAGCCGATGTCTTCATCAAGGGATTGCGCAGTGACAATTTCATGAACAATACAATCAAGTTGGGAATAATCGATATATATTCTCAACTTGAGGGGGAGAGTTGAATATACGCGTTGCACGCGTTTTTAATTTCAGTTTTTTTATTTTTCTCGCTTCTTATTTCACGTGATATGTCACGTGAATGTCGTCATATATATATATATATATATATATATATATATATATATATATATATATATATATATATATATATATATATATATATATATATATATATATATATAGCCCAATTTAGGGCAACTAATTAATTTTCCCCTTTCCACTAACACCACCTCAAGAAATGTGTGTTTGATATAACGATTATGACCGCCACCACAGGAAAAAAAACTAATTTTGAACATAAAAATGATTGGAGTTCCATAAGTGAGGTCGGGCAATCTCGAATGACAGTTCGTAATCACTGTGTTCGCGACCGCCGCCACCGTGTCAAACGGACCCTATATTTCTTTGTGCTTTATTCAAATAGCAGAAGTTAGATTTTCGTACTCAGATTACTAGTAAAGGGTCTATCAAGAATGTGTAGATGGATGAAGTATTTTTATCATCCCATTTAAAAACTAGATTACAGTAGTAAAAAAAAAATCATGCATAAGAATAAAGATAAACATTTCTGTTCAAAGATGCGCAGAAGCAGATTATGACCTCACAACATATCCCTTAGTTGAAGCCTGCGTCTCTTCATCACCTTGAAGCTCAGAAATCACATTGAGATCAAAAAGTTCTGGAGATAAATCTTTTATGAAACTGTTATTTCTGAGAACACTGCAAATGAAAGAACATGCAAATTTAGTCAGATTGCTGTAAGAAATTGCGCATGATTGAAATTGAGAACAATGCAAAATTTCCTCACTCACACTACTTTTAGGGATACAATTCCAAGAAGGGCGTGAGGGAAGGGTCCACTGAGATTGTTGTGCCCCAAGTCCAACACTTCGAGCTTTAACAAATTACTTAATGCTCCAGGTATATATCCAGAAAATGAATTGTTGTGCAATATACTGGTTAACCATGGAAAAAATAGATAAGAAATGAGATTGAAGTACAGAAGCAAATGTTTAGAAGAGCATGATGTTGGAGACATGGACTCTGTTTGGGGTAGCGGTAGAAAAAGTAGTGGTGGGAAACCAATTGTGACATTACTCATTAGAGCTGTCCAAAAAGTTGTTTTGAAAATGCTTTACAATGTTTGAAAAAGCTCCATTTAAATGTTCTTCAAAAAAATATATTACGTTTTTCTGTTTGGAAGAACAAGTTTATTATAAAGTCATTACTTCATACATCATCGATCTTATCATTTGCAATTACAACTAGTTGCTACAAGCAATTGTTAATAAGTTCCAGGTGCAAAAAAATAGACATGAATCAAGAAAACATGAAATAAAATTTGCAGGCGCGCGATGGGGAATAGTGTACCGCAGCAGAAGCAAGCGCTAAACAGTCCAAGTATTTTGTATCATTTTATCCACATTTCTTTATGTAATTTTTTTATTGCGCTCTTAACTTTTGAACTCACATTGCATATGGACTATGGAGAGAAATTTTGTAATATTTTGAAAATTGCCCTTACTACTTAAGTGAGGGGGAAGGAGGCCAAATAAAGCATTTTTTCCCCTAACTTTATTGTTCTTGTGGTTACTGTTCCTGTGTGTGAAGCTGCAGCGTGCGGCTTCTCATCTCCCACTTCACATGCGACTCCAGTGGTAGTGGTCTCAGTTGACGAGAGGGCTCCACTCCTTACCATCCTCCACCGGATCTTCCCCGCCCTCGCCACCATTGGGATCCCCGGATGTGTAGAACAAAGAAGGAAGAGAGGACTATAACCAGGATTTCTACCTCTCATGCACTAGTTCTCAGACGAGGATCCGTCACAAAAACCTAATTAGTATTGGTCCAAAAAGCCTTTTCTCACTTTTTTTGTACATTCCAACCCTAACATTCATGTTCTCATTCTTTTCACACATTTTCCCAATTTGCATCATGCAGTATCAGTTAATGTAGAAGCATAAATAATTAATGGTGATTAATCTAATAACTAGTGAAAATTTTTCACTGTGTTCCTGGATGGAGTATTAAATTCTCTGCCAACAGCATGAGGTTCATGTGTTCCTGGATGGAGTATTAAATTCTCTGCCAACAGCATGAGGTTCACAAGGACGCACTCGGTTAGTTAACCAAAAAGCTCTACCAGATATTAATGAGAAAATTGAAAACTCTAACATAATATTCAAAAATGTACTCATAAACGTGTATCTCTATCAACTATAATGGTTACACAAAAATTGAAGAACTTCGGTAAAAATATGAATAATTTGGAATTATAAGAGAATGTGGTGAGCTGCTTACAGTGACTTCAAGTGAATAAGCCTTGCAATCTCTGATGTAAGTTCTCCTTGAAGACAAAGATCTCTCAAATTACTATAAGAGAAAAAGAAAAAACTTAGCAAAAAGGAGACAATAGATTATAAATCTGAATGACAACTAAAGATCCGTTTGGCATGGTGGTGGCAGACGTGAACGTTGTGGCTATGAACCATCGTTGGTGAACGTCTGACCTCACCTATGGGATTTCATTCATTTTTATGTTCAAAACTAAGTATCCCTTTATTGGTGGTGGTCATTACTATTGTCATGCCAAATATATATTCAGCGATAAACTCACCGTCATCGGAGCAAAAACACCGCGCCAAATGGAGATTAAAAGCACAGGAAACATGGAAATGGAGTCTTGAGAAGGATGACTTGGGCTACCTTTAATGAAATGCAATAAAGCAAAAGTATCATAGTGTATGTCAACTAGTGTCACCAGATGGATCATGACCTCAATATGTATTTTAATTCCATAACAAGAATGCAATTCTAACTTTTGGGATTAGTGTTGGGAATGATATCCAGCGTGCGCATCATATAACGATGTGAAAAGTACTCAAAGAAAGCCACGACACTCTGGACATCGTACAAAACTACAATCTTGTGATGAGTTAACTTAACACCAAATGTGAAGATTCCCTCACCATATAATATAGATAACAAGAGGAAGGAATTTTTTTTGCTTGATCAAAAGGAATCTAATAAATTTTTGGAAGGAA